>CM069136.1:43339622-43626545 GCA_035221665.1 Okamejei kenojei | reverse complement strand
GATGTTATGTTTATAACAATTTCATTTGGAAATAGTTGCCGTAGATCAATGTGTTGGACTTTCCCATTAGCTCTAGCCTCTTTCTTTGTCAAGTATGGCATAGTTTTAGGTATAAAGCTTTAGATCAGCTGGCCTTATTTCTACTAGTGGGTAGGGATTTAATTTTGTTATTGCTATCATGAAGTAGCATTGATATATTTTTGTAGCACCTCATACTAGAAGCTAAGTGGGAGCCGCCATTTGTCCCTAGTCATAGCAATGGAGGCTGGGTCCCCTAAACGCAACCCGTTCCCACCAATCGCAATATTCGCACCACTCACCGTGTTCCATAGCCGTAACTGAGCAGCGTCTCCATTTCCCCTCATCCCCCAGCAATTCCCTCCCTCCGCCTTCGATGTGTTGAGGGGTAAGGATAGTGGGGAGGGGGGGTGGAGGGGTGTGTGTGGTCGGGGACGTGTGGGGGGGGGAGAGGGTGGTGTTTGGGAAGGGGGTGGGGGGGTGGTCATGGGTCTCTTGCACTTCATTTTATTCCATTGTGTTCGATGTATTGTTTTAATTTTAGGGAGAATATTGTGGATTTGCCTATGAGGGGGGCTAAGAATAAATAATTGTAAATATGTTTACTTGGTCTGGCTTTCCTACTGATTGGGGGGTGAATTCACTTTTGGCAAATAAATTGATTTCTTTTTAGCCATAAAAAAAATCGTTGCTTTTATGGGGGGAGGGGGGGATTCGAAGTATTTTCTTAATTACTTTTTCATGTACAAGGGATATGGGGTGTTGAAGGTTGGTAAGATACTTTTATCTTGTGTCTGAATGGCAATGACCGTCAATTTGTGACTCCTGAACTATGCATTATTTTCCAGAGATCTAAAGTTGAGGTGGTTTGCGTCTTGAGCCTGAACCTTTGCCAACCTGCGTCTGTTGAAAATGCAAGGTCGATGAGTTTAAATCTCTCTAGTAAACAAGGAATTTCAAGAGGATCATAGTGCGTCAAAGGAGCCGAGAGGATCTGAGATGCGCATTTAAAAAATTAAAGTGTAATAGAATCCTTGAAATGTGAATCCTATCTGGTAAAACAGATGTGATCAGATGATTTTATTGCAACTTTTTGAACCTAGGGAAATGATTTTCCATCATTCACCTGGATAATTATGTAAGCATTATTAGGATATTTGAAAGATACTTGATAGATTTTGTGTTGCTTGTGGCGAAAAATTGGAAGTTATGGAGCATGTACAATGACCTTAATGATGATCACTGTCATGGATTTGAGGGGATTATTCAGTTTCGCATAAAGCTAATGTCCTGGTATACACAGAATTGACCTCAGATTAGTTAATGAAAAGCAAAACATACTGGAAATTATGACATGCGAATGGCTGTTGCACAGACTCAGCTGGCCATACAGCATATATAGAAACTAAGTTAATTGTTTCAATCCGGATCATTGCAAAAGGAATAGAGCTAAATAAGTGTGTACAGGTATTATAGCTGGCAGGTTAATTCAAAATTCAAATTTGTCAAATGGATTATCTATTTATTGTACATGCAACTGATTAAGGTACAGTGATATTTGAAGTTGCCATGTGTGGGAGACCATTACATTTAATAAGTAACGGCGCGATCGGATGGAGTGTAGCAGATAGCACAATTAATAATAATGAAGAGAACTGTGAGCGTAAACAATCCCCCCACAGCGATCACATGTGATGGAAGGCAATAATGTTCTGTTCATCTCCCTCCCTTTGTCGGTCTCGGTGTATGGGTGGCCTTGACACTGGCCCTCAGGTCGCCGCCTCGGACGGCCTCGATTGTACAGGCCGTTATCCCTCTCGTCAGGATGATCGAAAGCTGCCGACATCGGGAGCGGATGAAACACACATCGAATACATCACTATACTACTGAGACCATGGCAGGCTCTCGATGTTATATGACGTCAGCAAGCGTCGGAACTCTTTCTCTTAAACGGCGATCCGCTGCGCTATAGGGGTTAGGCCACTCCAACCCTGCTGCTAAGGTGAGCTCCGCAGACACGCGTCTTCACGATGTTAAATGGGATTGAAAAACAATAGAAAAGATCTGATTAGAAGTAGGATGTCTGCCATGCTTAATATGGGAATAACCAGTAAAGGCAAGGTCGTATGATTATTGAATTAATGGGACAGTTGGAGAGAGAATGGGATCCTTTGTATTAAACCAGGTTCTTTGAGAATAGATATTAGGGCCAGAAATAAGAATATGCAAAATGGTAGTCGCTAGGTCGCCTCTTGATTGAACGGGTAATGGTGGGGCTGCTTTTGGTGTTGCAACCGTAGTCTGCATTTGGTTTGAATGGGGAAGGGATGAGTACACTATCTTGGGGGCAAAAAAAGTATGAGTGAATGCTGTTTCATCCTGCTGGGATTGTATGGTGCCTGGATGGTGTACATAGAAGACCGAGCAAATAGTGGCAGGAGGAGGCTATTCGGCCTCTCGAAGCGAACGCAGCGAAGATTCATTGCGATCATTGCTGATTGTCCCAATCAATAAACCGTGCCTGCCTAAAACGTGGAAACAGTTAGAAAATTAGTGCAGGCGGGAGCATTTGCGGCCTTCAGGCCAGCAACAGCCATTCAATTGTGGATCATACTATCGGCGCCCTTAATCAATAACGCCGTGCCTGCTTCTCCCCATATCCATCCGGGCTTGACACGCGCTGTCCCCTAGAGGCTCTTCATCTTCCTCTCTCTTAGAAATCCATCCAGTGATTTGGCCTCTGTGGGCAGTGAATTCCATTAAATTTTCACAACTCTCTGAGTGAAAAAGTTTGTCCTCCCCTAGTCTTAAATGACGACCCCCTTAATTTCCTAAGCGAGTGGCCACCTGGTTCCTGGACTCACAACCCAAATGCACTGGAACATTTTTCTTGTATCTAGCTTAGTCAAGTCGCTTTTATAATTTTATATATTTCTATAAAGAGTGTCCCCCCCTCATCCTCTATGAATACAAAGCCTAGCTTTTTCAATCTTCTTTCATATGACATCCGCTCATCCCAGGGATCAATAGTGCATGAATCTACACTGGCACTGATCCCGATCAATCAGACAAGGATGTCTCTTTCCCAAATTAGAGAACCAAAACGCGTACACAATAGATCCAGATGTGGTCTGCAGATATCACCAGCCCTATAGTCAACTGCAGAAGAAAGGAAAGGGTGAAATATTGTCGTCTAGCTGTGATTGCATGGGACATGGTGATTCCCAATATGGCAAGTCTATGGCCTTTGCCATGTCAATGAGCAATGAAAAATATTAATTAAGAATTCTGTGCTAATCTAAGTGGCCACGCAGATCATTGTATTTACCAGATTATTTCAAATGTTTTACATAATGTAATAGAGCACTGATTGGGGAGGGTTTGCAAGCAAATTAATCCAGAAGTATAAACCCATAAGTGTTTGATGAAGGTCTCGACCCAAAACGTCACCGCATACCCTTCTCTCCCATAAGCTGCCTGTCCCGTTGATATTTCCAGCGATTTGTGTCTATCTCCGCACTACTTATGAATGTGATACTTCCATCTTGAGAGTAATAGCCCACGCCCATTTTAAGTAAGGACCATCAAATGAACAAAATGCAGTGCAAACTCCGCCGGATTAACGTAAAAGCTAAAACTTTTCATTGTGGGGCGTTAACTACTTTGCATGGCACATTTCTGGCATTGTCTTCTCCGCATCTAGTTGATAGCAGGAGTACATAAATTAGATGTCGCACATCCCGCTAATTTCAAGGTTTTAAAGAAAGGTAACTGCAGATGCTGAGAATCGAGAGGTAGCACAAAAGCTGAGAAACTCAGGCGGTTGGGGCTAGCAGCATCTAATAAGAGCGAAGAATAGGCGACGTTTCAGGTGTCGAGACAGCGCTTCGTTCTAGACTATTGCGAGGATTTCTGTCTGACGAAGGGTCTCGAACGGCCGGAAACGTCGTGGCCTATCTTCCTTCGTTGTTTCCTTAGATGCTGGCTGCACCGCCGCTGAGTTTCTCCCAGCTTTTGTGTAGCCGCGCGCCCATGTCTAGTATTGTGGGGGTGTGGCGGAAATTAGCAGAATAGAAGAGGTTGGCTTTTCCATTTCAGCTAAAGTAAATTTCTTATGGCGCTCCTCTGTAAACCAGCCCATGTGTTAAAACGAAAAATACCGCAGAGATGATTATTTTTTTGGTGTCCCCACCCCCCTCCCCCCCCCACCCCACCCCACCCCCCCCTCCTCCGGCTACCCACTATCCCACTTAGCCCTTGCCGGCAGGGTTGGGGGGGGGGGCAGGGCCCGTGCTGCACAACACTTATCACTTTTCCGCATCTACAACAATCAAAATATAGGAGTGAAAGGTTGTTCATAAATAAAGCACGCAAAATTTCCAGGAGCAGACAATGTTTTCCCTCCTCTTCTCTCATTCTCATCAAGCTCTGTGCCGAACTAACTGGCTCTTGATCTAAATCGACAATTTCAACCAGTCTTGCAAACGCTGTACTGTCCCTTGCCTTGCTTCAAATCTTTCCTATTGTCGCTGTACGCCAAAAAGGGCAAGGGATATACTGGACTTATATGACTATAGGCTGTTGGATGCACTGACGTACTCTGTAGTCATCGAAGACGGCTTTTTTTGGCCTTGAACGGCTTGTCTGGCCGAAGGCAGAAAAAATGATCACGAACGCACCCTGCTGACGTGCTGCATCTGTTTGCATTATCGGCCAAATAGATCTTGGATGACATCATGAACGCTGAGGCCTGTCACTTCATCCTCCTCACCTTGACTGGCCAGGGACCTATGCGAGGATTTTGGTTTTGATTTTTAGCCTCTGGGCATTCAACACCATTTGCAGGGGGGGGGGGATGAAAGCCAAAGCTACTACACGTCCTAGCTTTCTAAGTTGACTGCCTGGAATCCTCTGTTGGGGGGGCGGTGGATTCACCAGCTTCCTGATAAAAACAGACAGAAGCATGTGAGGCTGGTAAAGCACATCTCAGACAGCAGCAAAAGCTCAGCATAGGAGCATCGCAAGGCTGCGTACTCATCCTGCCTCTCCTCTACTCTCTCTAACACACCAATACTGCACCTCCACCAAACAAATCTTTCAAGTTTTGCAGATATGATACAATAACCCTGATTGACTATTCCAGGATGGGGAGGAATCTGCCCACAACAGGAAGTGACACAGCTGGTGTCCTGGTGAAATTGCAACAACCGGGGATTCAATGCTTTTAAGACATTGGAATTGATTGTAGACTTTAGGAGAGCTCCCCCTTCCATCACCCCACTCACCATCAACAATACAACAGTCACATCTGTGGAGTCTTTTAAGTTCCTGGGAACCATCATCTCCAAAGACCTTAAATGGGGGGCCACCTTTGACTCCACAGTCAAAAGGCACACACAGGATGTACTACCTGCGGCAGCTGAGGAAGCACAATCTGCCACAGGCAATGATGGTCCAATTCTATACGGCCATCGTAGAGTCTGCCCTCGCCTTCTCCCTCATGGTCTGGTTTGACTCGGCCACCAAGCATGACATCCGGAGGCTGCAGCGAATCATCCGATCAGGTGAGAAGGTTATTGGCTGCAACCTTCCCTCCATTGACAAAATGTACACTGCAAGGGCCAGGAAGCGAGCGGGTAACATCATCTCTGACCCCTCTCACCCTGGCCACAAACTCTTTTAACAGCACACTTCCTCTGGAAGGCGATTCCAGCAGACGATCAAAGCTGCCACAGCCAGACATAAAACAGCTTTTTTTCCCACGAGTAGTTGCTCTATTCAATAACCAAAAGTTTGTAGTCTCCTTTTGCCCTGGTATTTTATTTAATTCGCATGTTTAATCAATTATGTTTTATTATTAATGTTTAATATTTAAGTGTCATTCTTAACTGTCACTATGTCATGTTGTCACTTGCAGGCAGAGCACCAAGGCAAATTCCTTGTATGTAAATATTTGCCCAATAAACTTATTCATTCGTAAACAAGATTTTATGTTGATGATTGGTAGAATTTGGAATCAACTAGTTGCTACACCTATTCCAGAACTCTTGAAGACTTGCATTTCTGCAACTAACTTCTCAATCTTGAAAAATCCTTCAAACATTTATGGGGGAATTTGTGTAATGTCTGATGTCCACAAACCATTTTTTTGTGACTCATGGACTCCCTTTATACCGAAATGGCATTAAAACAATGTATGATGCTACTGCACATGCTTGACATCCTGTGAGTACTTCCTGCTCCTTCCTATCAACAGAAATGCTGCATTGGGTCGCTGCTGGGTCATTGAGCCGGAGTTTATGAATTGTTGATCAGGTTCCTGATGTAGTCATGAGCTTAACAGGGTCATACTATTTCTCAACATCACTTATTGATGAGGAGACTCATTGAGAATCTTTCATTTGTTATACCAATTAGAAGATTGTTTTTCTTTTACATTGCACAGTGGCTGAATTATTTTGGAATAGATTTCTGGGAATGACTCTCACAGTAAATAATATAAGAGGAATTGAGTTAGTCTTTAAGCACTTATTTAATCTGATTGTGTACAATAAAAAATAAGGAACAGTGCTAATCTTATCATCATTAACAACTTGTGCGCATATTGCTGATTTATTCTACAGATCATTTATGGAATAATTTTGTTATTTACTTTAGTGGATATTTTAGAAATTGGGAAATGTTTGCACATTGTAATCAATTTTATGGTTTTCTTCCACTGCCAAGTTCCACCATTGGTTGTAACCAGTCAGTCCTCTGCAAGCCCATCTAAAGCTGCCCTGGTGAGACTCCTTACCAAGATAAGGAAACAAAAAGACCATGGTACGATAAGGTCTGAATCGAGTGATACAAGCAAAGAGGTGACTATTGAGTCTGGCTCCATTACTAGTGACAAAACCAAACAAGGAACTTCTTCAAAATCTACAACCAATGCAAGTGTAATCGAAGAGCACCCAGAACTGCTTTCAGTGCCTAGTCATTACAATAAGCGTAAGTTCTGTTTCAAAAAAATATTGTTTGAAATGTTGTTTAGATTTCACTTTCATCAAAACTTGTACCTGACTGTAATGTGGCCTGGAAATTTTAATTTTTTAATATGAAATGTAGGAATTTCAAGCAAATTTGAATTGGTGCTCTGGGTGTTATGGAATGTTTTCATGATAAAATATAGATATTTTGCATTATGTTTGAAGCATAATCCAAGTTGTTTCATAGTTAAAACAGAAACTTCTGAAGAGACCATAGTAGCTGGAAATACCACTTTGTTCCATCCAAAGGAGCAAGTAAATAGAATTCGATCTGATGTTGACAGATTGAAGCAGGTATGTATGTACAAACACAATGAAAGCATCTACTTGTTTCAAAAATCATATTTTGTCCACTTTCTTGGTTCTGTCTTTACCATCATCAGAAATGCAATATTTCCTACTTACTAAAAATGCAAGTTAATATTGCAAGCAATTTATGCTGATTAAAAGAGTTCATCTTTTAATAAGAGTACAAGGGACCACTTTTAAAATCTTAATAATTGAAGAGGTATACATTTAGTTCACTGAATATAATTTGTTTGTTCATGAATAATGTTGTGATTTCCAATTAATACAACATAAAACCGTTGGTTTTAGGAGCAGAGGTAAGCCACCTGGCCCTTCAATTTTGTTCCTTCTTTATCGAGATCATGGCTAACCATCTAATTCAACACCGTTTTCCTGCACCATCTGCATATTTATTTATATTCATAATATCCAGAAATTGAACATTGTCAGTGTTGGATAAATTCCATGGCTGAATATCACTAGGTAATGTTTTGTGAATTGTTCATCTAAGTCTCCAATATATAATTACAGTTTAAATCAGACTGAGAAATTAGAGGAAAGCAAATGCTGGCAGAAAAATTAACGTTGGATTTTAGGCAGGGTAACATTGTTATCAGTAGTGTGTGTCATGACAATTTAATTCGCTTCTCTTCCATTTGTAGGGGTCTGGTTCCCTTTGCTCCACTTCGGGCCCGAGTGATTCTCTCCCTTGTCTGTGGGTCAAATGGCCACCACTCCACTCGAGCGGTTCCCAAGAGCGAATACAAAAAAAAGTTCCCCTGGGTTCTAGGAATTATGGTGGGATATGATAAAAGGTTGACTTGACCAGAGCGTGTTGATGATAGAAAACAGAAACCAAGACTGACTCAAAGCAAGTCTAAAATTTACAGGCTTTATTGAACAAATGAGAAATCGAATCTCACCAGCACTACATAATACGTGATAACGATAAGACTATGAAAAGAAAATTAATTGTCGTAAAAACTTATTTTACACAATTTTAATTACAAATGCACACCCCATTTTTTTCCCCTTCTTCTCTCAACCTCTATCCTATTTTGGGAACTTCAACCAGGGTCGTCTGGAAAGTCAAAATATACTTTATTCGAATGTGCGGAAAATCCATGTTTTCGGAGGCTGTACAATAATCAATACAGTTTAGACATTTCTTTGCCCCCCCAAATTTCCACAAATCAGCCCCCCACTCGTGCCACAGTGGCGTGGGATACCTTCCCTTATATTGATTCTCCACCAATCGTAATGTCCAGCAGCGGAGGGCGTTAGACTGTGGCCCTCCCCCACCGAGCCTTGGCGTTGGCTGCACCGAGCTTCAGGCGTCCCTCAACTCCTGCAGTCTGCAGCGGCCAGTCGGCAACATTCCCTATCTCGCCTGCTGAACAATGCTCGGGCAGACGAGAAAGGCGTCTTTTTTGATGACCCCTCGCAGCACTCGATGTCTCTCTGAATGTTCCCTGGGAACAGTCCGTAAATCACCGAGTCCTCTGTGACGGAGCTGTTCGGGATCGTACCAGGACCCTTGCATTTGCACCTTACAGCTAGATCAATGCAGAGTCAGGAGCTGTCCAACAGAGAAGAAAAGAGAGAGAACCCTTGCTTGCCTGCTCCTTTTATACCCGAGAGTTTCTCCCTTAAACTCCCAGGTGCTCCTCTGGACAAAACGGTCTTTCGATGATTCCCAGTTTCGATCTGGCATGAACAATAGGCTTCCGATGATAATGGGTTTGCTGATGTCATGATGCATCAGCTTAATCGTTATCCCATCACCTGGATGGGCCCCCATTGTCCTGATGGATGGGCCATTTACAATAGTGATTGTCTTGCTGCTGGGCTCGGTTCCTTAAAGATAATCTCGTTATCCCTGTCCCGGCCTTTCCTGTTCTCACCACTCGCATAGTCATGTGGCTGCCCAGGCCCACAGATGGGCTTTCAACTTGTTCTTCCTTTGTGATCCCTTGGGTTTTTTTTTTTGCAGCCAGCATGTCTGTTTTAAAAATGTCCAGGTCCTTATCCCAGAGTTCTTCCATAATTTGGGAGGATTTGCCCCAATAACTTACACATTGATAACTCATAGGGCAGTGTTGTTTTATTGTTTTGTAGACTTATCTTTCCAAAGCCCTTGCAAAGGGGAAGAGTTTCTCTTTCAGAATTTTTTTTTGGATTTAATCTATATAAGAATCTGTCTATTTTTAAACCCAAAATTGCATTGTTTTACTTTTGGAGTGAGCTTTATTTTAGTGTAATATATGAATCTAGAACTTTGCGTGTTAATGTGAGCAATGCATTGGCCCCTTTCTCTCCCCCTATCCCCCCCCCCCCCCCCCCCCCCCCACACCAGCCCATCACCCTTGTAATTAGTTACATCAGGTTGTATGCAATAAGGCTGTATGGTCATAGCTCCAGAATTATAGATCTGTGAAAGGCTTCTGTATTCCTAGTTTAATCTGGTGAGACATCCATCTTTTTATTAATTCGTTAAATGTATATAGGAAGAAAGTGTGGAAATTAAATTCCTTAAAAATAGGTATGAAGAGAATATATATTCACTTTTTATCATCAGTTGCATGACCTGGAACAGCAGAAGCAACAGCAGATGGCTTTGCTATGGCAAACTGAACAGCAGAAACAACACCTCGAAGCTAATTTGCAGCAAGCTTGGTTACAGCAGCAGCAAGGCGAAACACAACTGCAAGAAAGACTCAATAGTAATGTTTATGATGTGCAAAAGCAAATGAGGCAGGAACATGAACAGGTAAAATATTGTTTTGAGATATCAGGGAAAAAAGATGCTGAGATACTGCAGTAATCCCACTGATAAGGAGGGAATCCATGTGTACAAATGTTGAGGCAAGTGAAGGCCTTAATATGAAATTTATAGCCTTGTTCATTAACTAAACATTTTCATAATATCAAGGGTGAGGCGAGACAAATTTAACCGTACAAAGCTTAATATAGCAATTTCTACGGGGTATCTATTTAAATGCAATTGATATTAGTTTGATAATTATGATGCCCTTGCCCAATAGTTATGAGGTTCTTGTTTCTTGTCTAGATGAGATTGGGGACTGCAGGTAGTATATGCAAACTTTTGCCAGCACCATGGCAATGGCAACCATTTGGGTTGGGAGGAGAAGAGGAAGGTAGCATAATTAGTGGAATAGATACTGTTCTTTGCAGCAGTCAGAGAATCCTGAAAACTGTTGCCTGCCTGGTGCTAGGGTTAAGGACATTTCTTGTGAACTGGGGAGAACTGGAATGGGAAAGGAAGGGTACAGTGGTTGTGGTCCATGTAGGCACTAATGATAGGGCAAGCATCAGGAAGCAGGTTCTGCTGAACCATTGTGAGGAGCTTGGGGTAAAATTGAGAAACAGAACTGCAAAATGGATTAATCTCTTGGCTCAATCAGTACCGGAGCCAAGTGTAAATCAGCAAAGAGCAAGTAGGATTTGAGTGGTAAATGTGTGGCTCGAAATGTTGCGTGGAAGAAATCTGTTCCACTTCATTGGACACTGATGCCAGTACTGGGAAAGTGGAGAGTTGTTCTGTTGGAAAGGGCTCTATCAAAATCCTGAGTGAATTGAAGAACTAGGGTTATAGATAGAGCTATAAACAGGAAGGGAGAGCTGCCACAATGGGAAGGTTAAAATGAAAGAACTGTGACACAGGACAGTGAGATGTATAGAAAAAAACAAAATCCAGAGTTTTAAATGATTTTTTTAAACTCAATGCTTAATGTTTTTTAATTTAAACAAATAGCATTTGCAACAAGATAGACAAGTTCTTAGCCCAGATAGTAACATCAGAATATGTTGTAATAACTATTATGGAAACATGGTGGCAGGATGACCAGGACTGGGTCGTCAATATTCCAGATTATGCTATTCTGAAACAAGAGGCCAAAGGAAAAAGTAGGTGGATTGGTGCTGTAAATCAAGGAAGGTACCAGTGCAGCGCTGAGCCATGATATAAAAGCAGTGGATACTGATGTGGAATCTGTTTGGTTGATATTATAAAACAGATGAAGGAAGACATGTGGGAAGTAGTCTATACATGTAATTTGGTCCAGCACAGTTGAATCTTGGAAGAAATCTTCCATGCAGGCAATCCCTGAGTTGTGGGAGTTGGGAGCAATATGTTTTCTGTAACCTGAAGTGTTATGTGTGCATGTATCAAGAAATGCAAGTTGATCAATAATTTACTACTCTTCGTACAGATTCTATAAGAGCGGATTTCATTCCATATCTCAAATTTTTGGGGTAGTGTTTTGTGAATTTTGTATGAGAATTTCTGTTACCTGAATTGCCATAGAATGGCCAGTAATATTGGGCTTCTAGAGTGAGGCTAGTGAATTAACAGCAAAGAAATAAATAGTTGATATGTTGAGGCAGGTACAATAAGAATATTTAAGACATTCAGACAAGAACATGGGTGGGAAAGGTTTGGAGGAATGATGACAAATGGGACTAGTTTAAATGGGACACTTTCGTGGGTTTTTGAATTGGTGGAAGTAGCTAGTGTTGGGCAGGGCTGACAAGTAAGGAGTAAAAATGTCCAGAGTTTTTGGTTCAGTAGTGATTGTTGTTCCACTGCCAGAAAAATAATTCCCCAAAACTATGTTGTAAATGAGTGTCTCTTAATTATAAAAAATGATGCCCAGTTCTAGACCCATATTGTATGGAACTGTTAATACACTACTCGGTATTATCAACTCTGTACAGTTGCTTAACATCCTTGCTATAGGAAAGATAATTTTAACATAATTTGAAGTTGATGACCAGAAAGTTTCTTCTGTTTCTTGCAGTACACATTAATTTGGTGCTGAAATTCTGAATAATTATGCTGTGCAAATCTTATTTTGCCAGTTTACAAATAATCATAGTTCTATTATTATCAATATTTGTCAGTTTTTTTTCTTCCATTTGATGCAGTGGGACAGCATTTAGTCACTTATTTATTCATATCAATAGTAGGACATATGGCCAGTTTTATTGAACCTAGGACCAAAACGGCTCTTTACATAGAAACTATAAGTATTGTGAATACAATCTAATTGCCAATATGTGTAAAGTTGGGGAAAGTTAAACTTTTTCAGCTGTACTTCTACCTTCTTGTTTAAAAAATACATTTTAATTATACATAATAAACAATGATAATGAATTCTAAAAAAAAGAATGATTTTTATAAGCTGGATATTGACTGTTTATTTTGCTCTCAACAGTTGAAACATTCCAAGATTTTTGTGTCAAATGTGGTTTCAGAAGATGAACAAATGCTTGCAATCCATCAGTATCAACAGCATCTTGTTGAGCAGAACAGGTAAAAAAGCTTAAAAAAAATGGAATGCTAATGCTATCCCTTTACTTTACAGTTGATGGCATTTATTGATTAAATTATTTGAATTAATTCTTCTTATCGAGTCCACACACAAGATTAGAAGTTGTACAGCCAGAGCTGAACACACTTCTCGGCATTTGCATACAATGGTGTCTGTCTTGCTCTTCTTGTGCGTGGAGGTGAAAACAGGGCCGCGACGTGAATGCTATTTCCTTCACCCCATCTGAATTAATAATAACATCTATGGAACGGCTGGTAATGTAATTGCTGCAAAATAGACTTGGATTCTATAATGTGGGTGCAATTTAATTTCAATAGTTTATCCATACGAGTTAAATGAAATAATGAGTTGTCCTCATAGTAAATTCATAAATGTGGTGAAACATTTATGAATTAATTTGACTTAATTTTCTAAATTTACAGGCTAAATTTTCTTAGGATTTACAAAAGGAATTGAGCTTTATGCAGGCAAGACATTATGATGGAAGAAAGATAATGGTGAATTATAGGTTTGTCAGTGGTGCTTATTCCTTCTCTTTCCATTTTCTAGCTTTACTGAAGCTTCTTGATATTCCACTTGATCTAATTGTTCCCCTGATGTTTTGGGCAGCATCTATCACTCTGTGTCTAGAACTTAACTTGCCTTGTTCATGATTGAACCAAGACTGTAGTGAAGTCACGTACTGAATGGTTCTGAAGAATTCTAACCTGAGAATCTGTGGACAATTTGTTATTAAGCAGGTGTTATTCTAAAGCAAGTTGTTAAGCAAACACTATTTAAAAACACTACATAACTTGTATTATTTCAGTCATTATTACAATCCCTGTACACAGAGAGGATGGTAATTAGCAGCATTAGATTTGACCTGCTTATTTCAAATAAGGCTCACTAAGGCAATTTCCAGCATTTTCAGGAGATGGCCATTTTGCAGGTGTATCGAACAGTTTGGCTGCAGTTGCAGCTGGTTTTAGAGCACAAAACTATTGATTTTTGTGCAAATTGAACTCTTCACTTTATATATCCAAGCTATTATAGATAAAGTTTGAACATGTTTCTGAGTAGTTAGTCCAAGTTTTTTCAGGCAATTTGACATGATTTTTGTTTTCTGTTGTGATAAAGAGACCATGCAACATTTTCTATACTAGTAATGTTTCTGATCCACTGGGAAAAGTAATCTAGTTGAGAAAGCAGTTAACCGCATAGTAGTTGAGCTTTTTTTGTCTTTATTTTAGATATTAAGCATTTGCAGTTTTTCTTAATTTTCATTATTGAAGACTCAGTGCTGATTGGTTGGGTAGAAGAAAAAAATTGAAACTATTGTTTAGTGATAATTATAATAAGATGTATTTTGAGATATTGACATGGGTTAATTTTAAATACTTTGAGCGCAATGATGCTTTTTAATATCGGTTTTTGGTTTCAAGCTGATTTGTTTGCACTTGCATCTTTTCTGCTATTTAAGTTGATCGATTAATTCTATTGCACTGAATGCAAAAAAAAAGTGCAGGAGGTACTTGGTGCGTTGAACAGCATTTGTGGGAAAGGAATTGCAGGCATTTTGGTAGTGATGCAAGGTCTTAAATTTCAACAAATTCCTTGTCCCTACAGTTGGTGCTCGACACACTGATTTTCTGCAGTTTTTTTTTTCCTCCAGATTACAGCAACTGCAATCTGTCTCTGTTTTATCTTTGACTATCATTTTATTTTAAGGCTGCATAAAGCATCAGTGGAAGAAACTGGGAATCCATTACAAGAATATCAACTGGAAAGGGGATTTCTTCCTGCTTTATCTTACGTAAGATGCAGCTCTGGACACGATTCTGTGCATCAATATTGCCACAAGGAGTCTGGAGGCCATGTCAATGTTAATCAAAGCTTATTTACTGTGCACAATGAAAGCAAAAGTCAAGCTGATCATTTAAGATCTGAAAGGCATGGTTTTGAAGTGAATGGTCTGGAAGTATTAGAACCTTGCACAAGGATTTTGGACGCAGTTGACCCAGAGCAAGACCCGAGTCAAGTAGATTTAATGGAGGATCGATCACAATCCATAGAAGTACAGCTAGTAACAGCAGAAAATACAGAGGCACAATTGAAACAGTCAATGCTTTCCGTACCCTTGACAAAACCTGTTGAAATCTTAAAGAATCCAGAAAGATTGTCTGCGCTATCAGTGGATATTTCTGTCCAACAAGAACACCTAAAAGGATTGCAGCATCAACTGTGGAGGCAAAGGGAGGATCTTTTTGCCACAAAGAAGTTACAAGAAGAATTCATTTGTAGACAAAACCAACTAAAGGATGAGATGCTGCAACAACAACTACAGCAGCATCAAACCGAGGAGAAGACTTTGACTGAAAATCAGGTACACCTCTTCGTACAGTAGTTGTACTTTCCTTTTATCGATGAAAGAATGTGCCGTGGGATCAGATTTATTGGATGTGGTGTGTGTATGTATGATACATGTCCTAGCTTTGGTGTGATGGGAAGTGAGTTGCTTACCATTAGATGCCCTGCCCTTGTCACCGCAGTTTTTGTAGCTAGTTCAGTTTCTGGTTACTAAGGCTAGAATGAGTGATTTCCGTAGATAGTTGTTTTACTTTGTGCATTCACGTGTATATTGCCCTTGATGCTCACTGACTTCTATTTTATCCAGGCTTCTTGCTGCTGCCTTTAATCAAATACTATGTGGAAAGCAAGGCACTTGTTCTCAACCTGTTTATAACATTCAGCTCTTGGGTTCTTGGTGTAGTCAGTGCTGTGATGGCAATTGTGGTTTGCCCACAAAAGCTGCACATTGGCGAATACGATGGCTCAGCCAATGACGCCTTCATCTCTTTGCTGATGCTTGAGAGTCAGCAAAGAGGGTGGCAGTTACCAGATTGTATTTGGCCTCATTTTTGTGGATGGGATGTCTACAGGTAATTTTCCAACTGTTGCACAGCTGCCAATGTTGTAACTGCACTGTAATAACTTAGCTGGAAGTACAGTTAGTTTTGGAGCCTTTGGTACTGTAGCTAGGATATCATCTAGTCTCATAGTCTTTGCAGAATCAAGTACTAATTTTCCAGGTCAAATTTTCGCCCTGTGGCCTGGGCTCTGGCACTCGGCAGTTAGATTCATTCCCATAGCCGACTTTGCAGGCCAGTAATTCGGCCACTGGCCTAGTTGGACCGTTGGATTTCAACCTCTGCTGGTCCGGCACAAGAAATAATCCAGAAAAGCTCTGGTTCCAAGAGTGCCAGAGAATTTTTGGTGGTCTTGTACTTTAATATATATATTTACAATCCTAATCTGATAGGAACAGTTAATTAAAAAAAAATTGGTTTCTTGTGACTTTGTTGCCAATATTTGGATTTGTTGTTCTTGGTACAAGGGGTGGGCAATCAACCCACTTCTAGGCAACAAGGTGGTCATTCAAATTATAAAATAGCATTATTAGTCTCTGGATAAATTGTTGATCCACTTTGCCACATTATAAAAACCTTCCCAACTGCAGTCAGAGGTCAGGCTTGTTAAGTTGTACTGGCTGCACAAGAGTATTCTCTGCTTGACATAGCCATGATGAATTAAAAATATGGAGCATATTGAGTGCAAAGGACATTGCTTTAAATACTTACAGCACAAACCCATCCAAAACTCTGTTTTATGCCCTCAGCCAGGCCACAGCTTTTACAATGTGAACTAATGCTGCAGCCCAAGCTCTTATTTAATATCTACAAGATTTCTGGATGGTGTAAATGCTCATTATCATTATTTGTGGCATTTTTTACATTTCCAGTTTACAGCTTCACCATGCTGGTGCTATTTTTGCAAATATTTTTCATCAATGCAGGTGCTAATGAAGAAGGGTCTCGTTTTCATCAATTTTCATCAATGCAGGTGCAGGTCTGAAGAAGGGTCTCGACCCGAAACGTCGCCAATCTCCTTCGCTCCTTAGATGCTGCTGCACCCGCTGAGTTTCTCCAGCTTTTTGTGTACCCCAGGTGCTAATATACATTGGTGCAGTTAAACGTGGATTTTTGTGTTTTATTAGACAACAGCTTAAAGGGGTTAAAATGTGTTAGTTGAGGCATAAATTCTAAATGATCTTGATTCTAGCCTGGACGCTCGACACTGCATAAAGTAATGCCTCCAAATGAAAATGTTGAGCAGTTTACTCTCATATCAAATCTGTTGCGTTCCTTGGAGGATTTCAATACTGATTCAACTGATGAGAACTCTCATTTAGACAATGAAGAGCAGCTAAAAGATACAGTGCCATCATTTCAAAGAATTGAAACATTATTGCCTTCATGGCATTATGATTCCAAAACAGGACAAGCAGGTAATTTTACTATAAATTGTTTACTATATCTTCAATGTTTGAATTGTTTCTCATTTTTATAACTACATTTTCAATTAGTGCACCCTTGCACAATTACTATACAAGATTTTGTATGCCTACCACTTCACTCATTACCTTTATTTGCTTTTTTTTCATTGTTTAAACATTTCATAGATGGATCCCTCATCCACGTCACTTCTGTGTCCGATAGTTTTGCTCTAGCTCCCCCTTTGCCCCAGACGCAACAAGGACAGAGTTCCTCTGGTTCTCGCATTTCACACCACTAGCCTCCTCATCCAACACATCATAGAAACATAGAAACATAGAAATTTTAGGTGCAGGAGTAGGCCATTCAGCCCTTCGAGCCTGCACCGCCATTCAATATGATCATGGCTGATCATCCAACTCAGTATCCCGTACCTGCCTTCTCTCCATACCCTCTGATCCCCTTAGCCACAAGGGCCACATCCAACTCACTCTTAAATATAGCCAATGAACTGGCCTCAACTACCCTCTGTGGCAGAGAGTTCCAGAGACTCACCACTCTCTGTGTGAAAAAATCTTTCTCATCTCGGTCTTAAAGGATTTCCCCCTTATCCTTAAGCTGTGACCCCTTGTCCTGGACTTCCCCAACATCGGGAACAATCTTCCTGCATCTAGCCTGTCCAACCCCTTAAGAATTTTGTAAGTTTCTATAAGATCCCCTCTCAATCTCCTAAATTCCAGAGAGTATAAACCGAGTCTATCCAGTCTTTCTTCATAAGACAGTCCTGACATCCCAGGAATCAGTCTGGTGAACCTTCTCTGCACTCCCTCTATGGCAATAATGTCCTTCCTCAGATTGGAGACCAAAACTGTACGCAATACTCCAGGTGTGGTCTCACCAAGACCCTGTACAACTGAAGTAGAACCTCCTGCTCCTGTACTCAAATCCTTTTGCTATGAAAGCTAACATACCATTCGCTTTTTTCACTGCCTCTGCACCTGCATGCCTACTTTCAATGACTGGTGTACCATGACACCCAGGTCTTGCTGCATCTCCCCTTTTCCTAATCGGCCACCATTTAAATAATAGTCTGCTTTCCTGTTTTTGCCACCAAAGTGGACAACCTCACATTTATCCACATTATACTGCATCTGCCAAACATTTGCCCACTCACCCAGCCTATCCAAGTCACCTTGCAGTCTCCTAGCATCCTCCTCACAGGGAACACTGCCCCCCAGCTTAGTGTCATCCGCAAACTTGGAGATATTGCCTTCAATTCCCTCATCCAGATCATTAATATATATTGTAAATAGCTGGGGTCCCAGCACTGAGCCCTGCGGTACCCCACTAGTTACTGCCTGCCATTGTGAAAAGGACCCGTTTACCCCTACTCTTTGCTTCCTGTTTGCCAGCCAGTTCTCTATCCACATCAATACTGAACCCCTAATACCGTATGCTTTAAGTTTGTATACTAATCTCTTATGTGGGACCTTGTCGAAAGCCTTCTGGAAGTCCAGATATACCACATCCTTCCCATCTCCACCCCTTTCCTCCATCCACAGAGACTGCTTCCTCCTCAACTCCTTGGTTCACTCATTCCCTTCCCACTCAAACCACCCCCTCACCAGGTTCCCTCCCCTGCAATTGCAGGAGGTGTAACACCTAACCTTGTACCTCCTCCCTCACCTCCATCCAGGCACCCCAACAGTCCTTCCAGATGAGACGGGTTCATGTGCACTTCTAATCTTATTTACTGCATCTGGTGTTCCCCATGTGAGCTCCTGTACATCGATGAGATCATGCGTAGACTCGGCAACTGTTTCGTTGAACGCTTGCACTCGGACTGTCAAGGCCTATTGGGTCTCCACTTTAACTCCCTTTCCCTTTCCTACACTGACCTTGCTGTCCTAGGCAATCTGCATCACCAGAGTGAGGCTAGGCGCAAATTGGACAGAACCTCCTGTTCCACTCGGGTTGCTTATGAATGATGAATTCTCCAATTTTAGGTGATGGTTATAAACACATCCTTCACCCCTCCTCTACTAAAGGTTGGTTAACTAGCTCCACAGTTCACAACAATGTATCTGTCTGGCTCCTCATGGTCCCTAGCCAGTCAGCCAATCAGAGAACCATATTGCCAGCTCCTATTGGGTTTTTTTGCGTCACTTTTTTCTCCACACTCTCCCTAGAGGAAGGGTCCTGACCTGAAACGTCACCTATCCATTTTCTCCAGAGATGCTGCCTGACCCACTCAGTTGCTCCATTTTGTGTCTAAGTTAAAAACACAAATGCTCTGTAAAATGATGGGAGGAAAGTGTCAGTAAATGGGCAAATGTGGCATAAAACAAAATGTAATGGAAAAATAAGGAACTGCAGATGTCGGTTTATGTTTTTTTTTTAAAACAAAGTACTGGAATAACTCAACAGATCAGGCAGCATCTCTGGAGAACATCAATAGGTGCTGTCGCGACCATATATCCCAGAACTAATAAAATGTTGGCTTTAATGGCATCTAGAGGACTATGGTTACAGGCACCTTTTGATCAATCACGAAACTTAAAAGTTGGTGCATGTCCTTTGACCTTTAATCAAGAAGTCACACCTTTGAAAATAAGAGAATAAAGCATATAATTAATGCAGAATATTTAGTTTTATTAAAGTTTAGTTTTGCATTTTAATTGAGAGTAATGTCTTATTAAAGATAAAGCACACATGGTTTTCACAAAATTGGTTTTTCAACCAGCACTGCTCCATGAATAATTTTCATTTATCAACTCTACAATATAAATCTTTAGGCATATTTTTTGACAAATTTGATTAGAATAATGTTTTTATTGTAGTATTCCTATATTTCAAAGGTGATTATCCTGCGGATACTGCAAATGTTGAAGCTGTTACAGGAGAGGTTCAACCTTGGAGGCCTTCTAAACCACCAGTAACTAAGACGAGGTTGGGGCTTTGTGGATTACTTGAACAACATGAATTAAGCTCCATTCAGGAGGTGGAATCACCAAAAAGTGACGGGCTGTCTATCTCTGGTATGGTTTTTTCAATTCATGTATGATAAAAGAAGAGCAATAAAGTATTGCTCCACATTCATAAGATCCCGGGAAATATTTCAGAAGAAGGAATTACTTACTGAAGTATGACATACCGACAAAATGTTATTTTCCAAATGTTTTAGACTAGGGCGGCACAGGAATGCATTTATCAGAGTCCCTGCTTTGTGGTGCCAGAAACCCAGATTTCAGAATCAGAATCACACTTTATTCGCCAATTATGTTTTGCAACAGACGAGGAATTTCATTGGCCAGGTCAGTCATGCAATTAAAAGCAACGGATCACTCAAAAAAAAAAAAACACCTTTAATCCCGATCTTTACTGTCTTCGTGGAGTTTGCATGTTATCCCTGTGATTGCACGTTTCTTCTGGGTGCTCTGGATTCCTCCCACATCTCAAAGCTATGTGGGTTGATGGATTAATTGCCACAGTAAATTGTCTTTAATGTAGATGAGTGATAGATTTGGGGAAATTGCTTTGTAAAAATGGCACCAAAATATGGTGACTAGTGCATCTGCAAGCTATAAAAAAATAATTTCACTATGCAGTGCTTACATAACAATAAAGAACCATTTAACTGTTGGTTGTTACAGACCTGATAGGCCATAGATGTAGCAGGGAAACAGGATCTATGTCCCTATATGTTGTGAAGAAATCAAAGCTTGATTAACTAAGGAATACTATTTTTGTTTGTGCTCTATGCAGTTCTATCATTTGATCTTAATATATTTTTGTATTGTGATAGTTTTAATTCATTATTTGTAAATGAAGCTGTATTTATATTTTGGGTTATTTCTATATTTATGGTCCTATTTCCCAGCCAAGAGGTGTAGACATGTTACTGAAGGTCGGTCTTACTGCTAATCATTTTTTTTTCACCTTGCCTTGATGTAATCATGGATATAACTAAGCAAATTAGACATTAAACTCTGTTTTCAAATTAAAAATAAAGTACAATTCGAATTGCCTAGGGGAATAGAGTTCCCTTTTTAATGTAATTTTAACAGGGGTTATAAATTAGTGAATACTTAATCTGACCTACGCACATAGGAAACTACTTTTTGCCAGTTTGTTTGCTGCTGTCATGCAAAAATGAATGAAGAATACTACTTTGGCTAGTTGCCTTGTTTGCTCTTACAAAGTGCTTTGTACATCCAACAAATTATGATTGTGTAGCCTGGGACTGGCTGATTTTGGACAGCACAGTTTCAGTTAATTTTCTGCACTATGAATGAAAATTTGTCACCTGCCTCTTTTTGGGTGGGGTTTGTTATTATTATCAGATTGTGTACATAATTTTTATTTTATGAGTGCAAGCTCTGGTTCAATGGCTTCAAGATAGCATGCTCTTTTTCAGTTAACAGAATGACATCTTCACATAACTGCTGTAAGACAGAAGGTAGAGAATTAACATCAAGGAGAATGGATCCTTCTTATTCCTCTGAAGTAATAGAATTTGAATTGTCGACAGACAGCAGTCAGCAAAGTTCTAATGTGACAGAAAGTACTGCAGAATCCATTCAAACAGGAAGACTGACTTGGAGAGAGAAGCTAAAATTGGGAACTAGTTGTCTTTCTGGACAAGGTAAACAATGTGAGAGTATTGTGTGGTGCATTAAAACCTCACAGCTTTCATTTCAAAGGTGGTGATTTCCAGTTTCATGTTATCTCCTGCTTTCATATCTAACCTTTAAATTGTCAGATTTGTTGATCTGATATTTTGTAGTGTATGAGTAGAAACTCCTTTTCCAATTACAGGCTCAATTTATCTTGGTAACTGTGAACTGAAACCAAGAATGTCCTATTTATAGCTCAAAATGAGTTTTCAATCAGGCACCTATCCTCAAATCGGCCTTCCACATTTCATCCATGTAAACTTTCTTGCCCTTGCCTTAATGCTCACTCTACTCTCTTCCTTCTCTCCTACTGCCCAGAATCTATGTATTTCTAATTCTTCAGTCATTGTTAAGGGGGGAAAAAAACCTTATCATTGTCTTTGCACTTCTCTGTGGTCTTGACATAGAAACATAGAAACATAGAAATTAGGTGCAGGAGTAGGCCATTCAGCCCTTCGAGCTGCACCGCCATTCAATATGATCATGGCTGATCATCCAACTCAGTATCCGTACCTGCCTTCTCTCCATACCCTCTGATCCCCTTAGCCACAAGGGCCACATCCAACTCACTCTTAAATATAGCCAATGAACTGGCCTCAACTACCCTCTGTGGCAGAGAGTTCCAGAGACTCACCACTCTGTGTGAAGAAAAGTCTTTCTCATCTCGGTCTTAAAGGATTTCCCCCCTATCCTTAAGCTGTGACCCCTTGTCCTGGACTTCCCCAACATCGGAACAATCTTCCTGCATCTAGCCTGTCCAACCCCTTAAGAATTTTGTAAGTTTCTATAAGATCCCCTCTTAATCTCCTAAATTCGCAGAGAGTATAAACCGAGTCTATCCAGTCCTTTCTTCATAAGACAGTCCTGACATCCCAGGAATCAGTCTGGTGAACCTTCTCTGCACTCCCTCTATGGCAATGTCCTTCCTCAGATTTGGAGACCAAAACTGCACGCAATACTCCAGGTGTGGTCTCACCAAGACCCTGTACAACTGAAGTAGAACCTCCCTGCTCCTGTACTCAAATCCTTTTGCTATGAAAGCTAACATACCATTCGCTTTTTCACTGCCTGCTGCACCTGCATGCCTACTTTCAATGACTGGTGTACCATGACACCCAGGTCTCGCTGCATCTCCCCTTTTCCCAATCGGCCCACCATTTAAATAATAGTCCGCTTTCCTGATTTTGCCACCAAAGTGGATAACCTCACATTTATCCACATTATACTGCATCTGCCAAACTTTGCCCACTCACCCAGCCTATCCAAGTCACCCTGCAGTCTCCTAGCATCCTCCTCACAGCGAACACTGCCCCCCAGCTTAGTGTCATCCGCAAACTTGGAGATATTGCCTTCAATTCCCTCATCCAGATCATTAATATAAATTGTAAATAGCTGGGGTCCCAGCACTGAGCCCTGCGGTACCCCACTAGTTACTGCCTGCCATTGTGAAAAGGACCCATTTTACTCCTACTCTTTGCTTCCTGTTTGCCAGCCATTTCTCTATCCACATCAATACTGAACCCCTAATACCGTATGCTTTAAGTTTGTATACTAATCTCTTATGTGGGACCTTGTCGAAAGTCTTCTGGAAGTCCAGATACTACCACATCCACTGGTTCTCCCTTATCCACGCTACTAGTTACATCCTCGAAAATTCACAAGATTCGTCAGACATGATTTACCTTTTGTAAATCCATGCTGACTTTGTCCAATGATTTCACCACTTTCCAAATGTGCTGCTATCCCATCTTTATAACTGACTCTAGCAGTTTCCCCACTAACCGATGTTAGACTAACTGGTCTGTAATTCCCCGTTTTCTCTCTCCCTCCCTTCTTAAAAAGAGGGGTTTACATTTGCTACCCCCAATCCTCAGAACTACTCCAAATCTAAAGAGTTTTGAAAGATTATCACTAATGCATCCACTATTTCCTGAGCTACTTCCTTAAGTACTCTGGATGCAGCCTATCTGGCCCTGGGATTTATCGGCCTTTAATCTATTCAATTTACCCAACACCACTTCCCGACTGACCTGGATTTCACTCAATTCCTCCTTTGACCCACAGTCCCCTGCTATTTCAGGCAGATTATTTATGTCTTCCTTAGTGAAGACGGAACCAAAGGGTAGTTATTTCAATTGGTCCGCCATATCCTTGTTCCCCATGATCAACTCACCTGTTTCTGACTGCAAGGGACCTACATTTGTTTTTAACTAACCTCTTTCTCTTCACATATCTATAAAAACTTTTGCAGTCAGTTTTTTATGTTCCCTGCCATTTTCTTCATAATCTATTTTTCCTTTCCTAATTAAGCCCTTTGTCCTCCTCTGCTGGTCTCTGAATTTCTCCCAGACCTCTGGTATGCTGCTTTTTCTGGCTACTTTGTACGCATCATCCTTTGCTTTGATACTATCCCTGATTTCCCTTGTTATCCACGGATGCACTACCTTCCCCGATTTATTCTTTTGCCAAACTGGATGAACAATTTTTGTAGTTCATCCATGCAGTCTTTAAATGTCTTCCATTGTATATCCACCGTCAACCCTTTTAGAATTAATTGCCAGTCAATCTTGGCCAATTCACGTCTCATACCCTCAAAGTTACCTTTCTTTAAGTTCAGAACCATTGTTTCTGAATTAACAATGTCACTCTCCATCCTAATGAAGAACTCAACCATATTATGGTCACTCTTGCCCAAGGGGGCACGTACAACAAGACGGCTAATTACCCCTTCCTCATTACTCAAAAACCCAGTCTAAAATAGCCTGCTCTCTCGTTGGTTCCTCTACATGTTGATTTAGATAACTATCCCGCATACATTCCAAAAAATCCTCTTCCTCAGCACCCCTGCCAATTTGATTAACCCAATCTATATGTAGATGAAGTCACCCATTATAACTGTTTTGCCTTTGTCGCACGCATTTCTAATTTCCCGTTTGATACCATCCCCAACTTCTCTGCTACTGTTAGGTGGCCCTGTACACAACACCCACCAGCGTTTTCTGCCCTTAGTGTTTTGTAGCTCTACCCATACCGATTCCACATCCTCCAAGCTAATGTCCTTCCTTTCCATTGCTTTAATCTCCTCTCTAACCAGCAACGCTACCCCCACCTCCTTTTCCTTTCTCTCTATCCTCCTGAATATTGATATCCTGGATGTTCAGCTCCCAGCCTACGTCACCCTGGAGCCATGTCTCCGTGATCCCAACTATATCATAATCATTAATATCTATCTGCACGTTCAACTCGTCCACCTTATTACGAATACTCCTTGCATTGAGACACAAAGCCTTCAGGCTTGTCCTTTACAATGCATTTACCCCTTATACAATTTCGCTGAAAAGTGGCCCCTTTTGATTTTTGCCCTGGTTTTTGTCTGCCTGCCACTTTTACCTTTCACCTTGCTACCTAATGCTTCTACCCTCATTTTACACCCTCCTGCCTCTCTGCTCTTGTACCCATCCCCCTGCCACATTAGTTTAAATCCTCCCGACAGCACTAGCAAACACTCCCCCAAGAACATTGGTTCCATTCCATTCCAGGTGCAAACCGTCCTGTTTGTACCGGTCCCACCTCCCCCAGAACTGGTCCCAGTGCCCTAAAAATTTGAATCCCTCCCCCTTGCACCACTTTTCAAGCCACGTATACATTTGCATTATCCTCCTATTTCTACTCTGACTGGCCCGTGGTACTGGTAGTAATCCGGAGATTACTACCTTTGAGGTCCTACTTTAAGTTTATCTCCTAGCTCCCTAAATTCACCTTGTAGGACCTCATCCCTTTTTTTACCTATATCGTGGTGCCAACATGCACCACGACAACTGGCTGTTCACCCTCCCCCTCCAGAATGTTCTGCAGCCGTTCAGTGACATCCCTGACCTTTGCACCAGGGAGGCAACATACCATCCTGGAGTCTCGTTTTGCGGCCGCAGAAACGCCTATCTATTCCCCTGACAATTGAACCCTATTACTATTGCCCTTCCCCTCTTTTTTCCCCCCTCATGTGCTGCAGAGCCACCCATGGTGCCATGAACCTGGCTGCTGCTGCATTCCCCTGATGAGCCATCTCCCTCAACAGTATCCAAAATGGTATACCTGTTTAGGAGGGAGATGACCGCAGGGGACTCCTGCACTACCTGCCTACTGCTTTGCTGGCTATTGGCCACCCGTTCCCTTCTTGTCCTCCTACCTTTTGCCTGCGGTGTGACCAACTCACTGTACGTGCTATCCACGACTTTCTCTCCGCATCGTGGATGCTCCAGTATGAATCCAGCCGCAGTTCCAATCGTTCAATGCGGTCTGCCAGGAGCTGCAGCTGGACACACTTCCTGCAAACGTAGTCACCAGGACACCGACCATCTCCCTGAACTCCCACATGTTGCAGGCTGAACAAACCATGGGGCCAATATCTACTGCCATACCTTACTCCCAAATTACTAAAAAAAACACAAAAACTTATCCTTTAAACTTTACTACTAAATACTGAATCCCTAACTCCCAGAATCCCTCACTCCCAGAAGGCAGAAATGTAAAATAGAAAAAACCCGGGGTTGCACCAATCAGCTGCTTCCTCGGTCCTCTTCCACCAATCAGCGGCTTCCTCAAAAAAAACCCACTTCTCCAAATGGAACGTTATGGATTTGGGTAAGCCTCTGGAAACACAAGCCCCGCGCTAGATTTTAAACCTACCGTCGGTGTCGCTCCTCCCCCTCCTTCACTTTCCAACGGCTTCCTGTGGGCCTCTGGAAAACACAAGCCCCGCGCTAGATTTTAAACCTACCGGTCGGTGTCGCTCCTCCCCCTCCTTCACTTCCAACGGCTCCTGTGGGCCTCTGGAAACACAAGCCCCGCGCTAGATTTAAACCTACCGGTCGGTGTCGCTCCTCCCCCTCCTTCACTCCAACGGCTTCCTGTGGGCCTCTGGAAAAACAAGCCCCGCGCTAGATTTTAAACCTACCGGTCGGGTGTCGCTCCTCCCCCTCCTTCACTTCCAACGGCTCCTGTGGGCCTCTGGAAAAACAAGCCCCGCGCTAGATTTAAACCTACCGGTCGTGGTGTCGCTCCTCCCCCTCCTTCACTTCCAACGGCTCCTGTGGGCCTCTGAAAACACAAGCCCCACGCTAGATTTTTAAACCTTACCGTCGGGTGTCCGCTCCTCCCCCTCCTTCACTTCCAACGGCTCCTGTGGGCCTCTGGAAAAACAAGCCCCGCGCTAGATTTTTAACCTTACCGGTCGGGTGTCGCTCCTCCCCCTCCTTCACTTCCAACGGCACCTGTGGGCCTCTGAAACACAAGCCCCGCGCTAGATTTTAAACCTTACCGGTCGGGTGTCGCTCCTCCCCCTCCTTCACTTCCAACGGCTCCTGTGGCCTCTGGAAAAACAAGCCCCGCGCTAGATTTTAAACCTTACCGTCGGTGCGCTCCTCCCCCTCCTTCACTTCCAACGGCACCTGTGGCCTCTGGAAAAACAAGCCCCGCGCTAGATTTAAACCTTACCGGTCGGTGTACTCCCTCCCCCTCCTTCACTTCCAACGCTCCTGTGGGCCTCTGGAAAAACAAGCCCCGCGCTAGATTTTAACCTTACCGTGGTCGCTCCTCCCCCTCCTTCACTTCCAACGGCTCCTGTGGGCCTCTGGAAAAACAAGCCCCGCGCTAGATTTTAAACCTACCGGTCGGGTGTCGCTCCTCCCCCTCCTTCACTTCCAACGGCTCCTGTGGGCCTCTGAAAACACAAGCCCCACGCTAGATTTTAAACCTTACCGGTCGGGTGTCGCTCCTCCCCCTCCTTCACTTCCAACGGCTCCTGTGGGCCTCTGGAAAAACAAGCCCCGCGCTAGATTTTAAACCTTACCGGTCGGGTGTCGCTCCTCCCCCTCCTTCACTTCCAACGGCACCTGTGGGCCTCTGAAACACAAGCCCCCCGCGCTAGATTTTAAACCTTACCGGTCGGGTGTCGCTCCTCCCCCTCCTTCACTTCCAACGGCTCCTTGGGCCTCTGGAAAAACAAGCCCCGCGCTAGATTTTAAACCTTACCGGTCGGGTGTCGCTCCTCCCCCTCCTTCACTTCCAACGGCCTGTGGGCCTCTGAAAAACAAGCCCCCGCGCTAGATTTTAAACCTTACCGGTCGGGTGTCGCTCCTCCCCCTCCTTCACTTCCAACGGCTCCTGTGGGCCTCTGGAAAAACAAGCCCCGCGCTAGATTTTTAACCTTACCGGTCGGGTGTCGCTCCTCCCCCTCCTTCACTTCCAACGGCTCCTGTGGGCCTCTGGAAAAACAAGCCCCGCGCTAGATTTTAAACCTTACCGGTCGGGTGTCGCTCCTCCCCCTCCTTCACTTCCAACGGCTCCTGTGGGCCTCTCCCAACGGCTCTCTGTGGTCTTGACCCATCCATAATCTTCACTAACCTTGCCAACCACTGATATCAACACTTCTGATTCTGTGTTTAATTGTTCTATCATTGATACAAAATTCCAAAATGTTCAGATTTCATTATTCCAAAGAAATTGTCAATTTAAATGTTTCAATTACCAGATTCACAGCTATGTACAGTTGTATTGTTGTTAAATCCAAAAGGTTATGAATCCACATTAAAAAATATTAGTTGAAAACAAAGAAAATATTAAGTTGTGGAAAGTGCATGACTTTGTGCGAGTTGTGAAATTGTTGGTCTACTTAATGGGTTACTAGATTTTTACGTCAGAGTTTGATTTCCTTAATGGAATTTAAGATGTCTGGATTAAATGAGATTTGAACTTATTTCATGATCATTTGCCCAGGTCCCGTGTTAACCAGCCCAATAATATTAATCATTATGCTGCACTATAAGCATTATTAATCACTATGACATCACTCGTATGCATTTAGGAAAAAAAAATTATGGAAGAGCATAGAAAATAACGTTGACCTGTTGATCGATTATCTTGATAGACCAAAAAGCGTACTCTTATTTTCATTCAGTCTGCTATAAATTGAGTCTCTTTACAATGCCTTCAGCTTCTCTCTCAAAGTCACCAAGTTATTCTGCCAATGTTGAAGGAGATGCCCTTCAATACAGTGATCCAACATCATCACCGTATAACATCACTGACATGGTAGGTAATTATTTTATTACTCACATCTTCACTATTTTAGAATTGTGACATTTGTTCTGATGTTTATGTTTTTTGACTATGCATATTAGAGTAATGCCAGGCTTATGCCTATTCCTTTCAAAAAATAGATAATTGTAAATCACAGAATAAATAGTAATTTAATTAACATAATTTCAGACCCATCTAATTCAGAAATGGTACACTCGGATTTGTGTCTTAAGATGCAACAAATTAAGCTTTCTTTGGGTCTGTGCTTCACATTTTCTAAATTTTAGGCAAACAGTGCAAACGATAGAAGAAAAAAAAAAGACAGTGCTGGAATAACTCTGACTGGCAGCATCTCTTGAACATGGATTGATGTTTTGGGTTGGGACCATTCTTCAGACTAATGTGGGGGGGGTGCAGAGAGGAAAGCTGGGAGAGAGAAAGGCCAGGACAAAAGGGAGACGCAAAATGCTGCAAAACTCAGCAGGTCAGGCAGTATCCGGAGAAAATGGATAGGCGATGTTTCCAGTTGGGATCCTCCTTCAGATCAGATGTGATATCTTTTAAATGTATATTTTTCTTTATTTCTTTGATAAGAGCCTTTGCCCTTTTTTTTTTAACTGAAAATCAGTGTTTTTGCTTTTAATATAACATGGATGACTAACATGGAATTGGGCAACATAAAGATTAACCTTGTATGTGAAAATGGCATGGTGGCGTGAAGCTCCACTAAGAATGAGGTTGAGCACATTGTGAACTAAATTTTTTTGTTTGAGTGATGTCAGTTGCAGCCCAAGTAGAATGTTCCGGGTTCAATTTCGACTTTGGAGACCTAAGCGCAAGCCTTAAGCAGGCATATCTTTGAGCAGGCACATCTTTCTATGTAATGAATGCTTTGTGTGAGCATGTGTGTCTACGTAATGAATACTGTGTGAGCAATTCTATCCTCAATACTGAGCAATGATGTAAATATACTTACACTGATTTCTAAAAATCCCAGTGATGTTGACTACACTTGAACTGAGCTCAGTATGTTGTAGTGTTTTGTGAATGTTTTTGTGTGTGCAAAATGCTGTGGCTTGGTTGAAATTGTAGTTTTTGTGCTGAATGCATGATGCGTGTGTGCTGGCTGTTGCTTGACTGAAACTGTGTTTTTGTGCTGAGCAATGATGTAAATATTTTAATTGATATTTAATGATACCTATTACACTTGAACTGAGCTCAGTCTATAATGGTGACTCGTTTATGTGGTTTTCATATGTGCTTGATTTTGTGCTTAAACATCTGTGCATTCTCCAACTCCATAATCAAATGGTTGAAATCTATCCTTCCAATTGACACTGAATCAAATAGTTGAGAAACCTTGTACATGCTGCACTGTATATGGATGATCATCACTAGGTTTTATCCAACGCTTGTGTGGCAACTTATTATTCACAAGAGAAATGCAAGAGATTTTTAGGGACAGTCTACACAGTTCCATACAGTTTTTTAAATACAATAATGATAACTTGAGTACAGGATAATGAGTGTTTTAGCTGTTGATATTCAAATATGCTTAGAAATTAGTGGTGAATTTAGACAGAATTGAAATAGAGTACAGCAGATACAGGAGATTCCGTTTCCTGCATATGCACTTGGCATTTTCTATCCAGCTATATTGGGGGTTTACCTTTGCCCTCACAAAGGACAAGTGCTGCAATCCATTTGGGAATGACTGATGTACTTTAAATGTGGCTCTTGCCAGTGACACCTATATCTTCCCAAAAAAAGTGAATAAAATGGAAGTATGATGCATAATGTTTTATCTTAAATCTGTGGCTGTAGTGTATTTGCAACTTTTTTTAAATGGTAATGCCATGGTTTAGCTTTACATTTTTGTTTGGTTTAGATATTTTCTCACAATTCATCTGATAACACAAACAGTTTCAATGTCAATGAACAAACTTCAGAGGCAGATCAAAAGTCTACCACAACATTGTCCACTGGGAGTTTTCCTTTGAGTGAACAAACAGCTCCTGATGCTATCAGTTCAGGTTTGCAGCATTTGATGTTGTAGTATCTGGTTTCTTGTGCAATATCAATAACAGTGCAATGTAGATGCACTTTAAATCAATCTTAAGTACTCTATTTTTAAAAAACAGATCATTTTTATTTTGCCTTGGTGGTTTTTGTAGTTCAAAGTATGCTATCATTTGCACTGAATTAATGGGCACTTAATAGAATGTTATTCAAATTCTCTTTATTTTCAGCAGCTCACTATCAGTGTACCATTCACGACATTCCCAATAGACAATCAACTCCTACCTCGTCTTCCTGTGCATCAAGTTTACCATCTTCACTCCCTGTTTGCAAAGAAATAGTGAAGATCCAAAAAAATCTTTCTACCTCCAATGAGGAAACATGTACTGATAATGAAAGCAAAACTCAAAAAATAATTGATAAGTACATCCAAGATTTAAATAGATTACTGTATTCGGGTGGAAACTATCAAGGTAAATGTAGTGTTTTGTAAAAATCAAGAAGCCAAGAAAATGTCTTTAATCCTATTTAAGCTTTCAATAAAGTTAAGTGCTTGTTATAATAATGTTAAATGTCAGTAGGTTGAATTATACTGCCACTTGTTATAAGTAGGGTACACTAACAAAATGTACAGGCAATCCGATACTTGTGTAAAATTGTACTCGCGTAAACAATTCACAATAGGTGGTCTCATTTCCTGAATTACCTGTTATTGCAACGGGAGGACTACCAGAGCTTCTCGTCCGCATCATACATTCAAAAGCCCAGGCTCGCTGCCCTTCCCGTTTCAGCCCCTGTCGGTGTGACACTGGGAAGGCGAGCGAGAACAAGGAAGGCGATGGAGAGCAATTCCTGGCTGAGTCACTGACATCTTCCATGAGGGCACCAGCAAGCCCTTCTTCACCAGTAGCCGCACCACCCAGTTGATGTGGTTTTTGTTGTGACTCGTGTTGTAGCCCCTGGCCGACAGCGCTTTCTTTAGGCCGCCACCTCCAACAGGATGTGCTCGGTCACCGTGGGGCTCTCTCCCATCTCACCAGCTGCTGGTTCTTCCTGTCAGCATTGCTTGATCCACTCCACATCCACCAGTACCGCCTCCTCCCCGGAGTTGCTGACAACTTCCAAGGATGAGAGGCGGAGTGGTGAAAGCGACAGCCATTCTGCTCCATGGCTGGCCTTCACATGGCAACCGTTGGTGGACCATGGACGTGTTGGGATATCCAACTTGAAGGGATTGGAATCCCCATTTATCTGATTAAAAATGTTAATGTTTATTTGTTTCTAATCAGTGCTGTAACATGCTTTAAATATTTCTCATTCTCAATTTTCATTTCTTTAACATTTTATAATTATTCACTGCAATTTTAATAGTTGAAAATGAGAATGACTTAATATTGAAATTGTTTCCTCGCCATGACAAAATAAGGCACACTCATCCCTCTCCCTCACCTTGCTTTCAGTGAAAGGTTGGTGGATCACTTTGGGGAAGAGCCTTAGGTGGCAAGTCATTCCCATCTGAGACCTGCTTGTCATTCAGATAGTATTACACATTGCCTAATTGCCCCTTTCTGGAGGCCAGCGTTACCGTGTTTGTCCCATCTCATCTAGTCCAGTGGAGCACAATCGCATACCCTGCTCATAATAAATGGCATTTTAAAATTGTGCTTATCTTACCGATTCTGGGTCTTTTTAAGCATTGTAGAGATACAGTAAACCCTTGATATAACAGACCATGGGGGGGGGGGGGGGGGGAATGGTGTCCTTTATTGCCGATTGGATGCAATGAATAAGTTAATATTGTATGTAGTTGGAACAAAGAACAGAAATATGATGGTTGATACACACAGATACAAAGTGCTGAAGTAACTCAGCGGGTCAGGCAGCATTGCTGGAGAACACGGATAGGTGACTTAAGGACCCTTCTTCAGACTGATTACTCCTGCACTTTGCTGTTTCACCTTTAAAGCTAGGCACTGATACTGCACTGAAACGGCAGCTGGTTAGAGGGTAGGGAGCCGCATGGTGAAGCAGCTCGTTCTGATGGTGGCAGTTCAAAAAAAAGTGCTGTCCCCAGGGGTTATAACGTAAGCCGCACCAACAGCTGTGTCACTGGACCACGTGTTGGGTGATAAAGGGCTTTCTGGTGCACCTTGCAAGTCAGGCGTAGCATCAGAAACTGGGACTATAAACAGCCTTGGCGACTGCGATCTGGGGTGTCGGCAGGTCCGTCTCCGAAATCCAAAATCCGTTAAAAGGGGTCCGTTAAAACCAATGTTTACTGTATTTTTATGCCATCCTGCATCCTTTTTTTGTGCAATCACAAGAAAGAGCAATGCATTCCTAAAGGCATCAATCCAGCATACTATTAAGCCTATTCACCAGTGATGTACAGTGTGTAGAATTATAGTCATACTGCACAAACACAGGACCTTTGGCTATGTTGTCCATGCTGATTTGACCCCCTCCCCCATATGCCATTGGTCTGTATTGTCTTTATCCTTCTATGCCTTGTCTATGCGTCCCTGTCTAAATGCCCCAATCATTGTGATTATATGTTTTTGCCACTTCTGCTGATTGCAGATATCTGCCACTTTGATTTTTTTTAAACTTTTTCCTCAGTTCTTTAAAATTCCTTCCTTTAACCTTAAACCTATGCCCTCTTGTTTTTGTTATCCCTATCATAGGAGAATGATAGTCTCTTTTGCTCCAGTGAAAACTAACCAAGCCAATTCAATCTTCTTTTCCTCAAACCAGGCTAGGTGATTCTCCTTCGAATTGCATCCAAGCTATCATAGAAAACAGAAATGCCCAAAATTCCAATGATGTTTGGCCAGTGTTTTGTAAAGTTGTACTCTCAACCCTTTTGTAATTTATGCCCAGTTTATGAAGTCAAACATCGATGTGCATTGCTACTTTTGAGAAACTGGGCAGGAAGCCCAAGTGTTCATTTGCGGAATGAACAGAGAGTGCTTGTTTAATGTTTAATTATCCTGTTGCAGCACATTAACTTTTTTTTTGTGAGGTATTTGTTCACTTATTGTAGTACAATCATTAAGTTTGCGAAGTTTCATTGCTGTTGCTCTGTATAAGGAATGTATTGTTTTATTTTACAGGCTCTACAACTGGTGATGACATTTCAGACCCGGAATTCCCTAGCCTCTTTCTTGAGCTCCAGAATTGCCAAAAGGATTCTAATTTTGAATTTTGGCCTCCAGAGATTAGACCCAACTTTAGCATTTCCAGTTCATCATTATCTCCTACCATCAACAAGGTGCTCAGAATAATTTTGATGTTGAACCTAAGTTACTGATTTTTATTTATGCACACGGTATTTTGTAGTGAAACCAAGATATATTTTGTTGCTATGGAAAGCAAGAGAGAAATTACTTTGGCTCTTTTTCAAATCTATTCTTTGAGGACAACAAATCTGATGCCTTTATTCAGGGGTGGCAGTAGGGAAAAGTCAGGTAATTTCAGGCTGGTGATTCTAGCATCATTGCCTTGGAAATTACTGGAAAAAGAATCTGCACAAGATTCATCTGCAATTGTGCAAAACTACATTGTGATCAAAATCATTAATGTAAACGAGAGTGGCCCCACCACTGACTCTTGCAGCAAACCTTTCTAAAAACTACCCTCCATAACTATGCTTTAATTACATCCTGCAAACCAGCTTTGATTCCAGTTGGCTAGCTGATCTTGGATTTTATGTGATCTAGCCTTCCTCTACCTACCCTCTTGATGATCTCGTTGGACAGATCTAACGCATTTGAGACGCTCTTTTTCATGCACCAATCTATCCAGACTAATACTAATCAGTCTATGCCTTATCCAAATCCTCCCTTGCACTGCGCTCCTATCCAGGCAGATCAGGTCCTATCCAGGCAGATCCATGAATACCACAGGTAATGCAACAGAGAAACTAAACTGAGTGCAGAATATAGCATTATACAGCTGCAGTGAAAGTGTAGATATCAAAAGTGCGAGTGCCGCAATGTGAGAGATTGTAAAATCAGGGATGCGAAAGGTTTGTTCAAGTGTCTAACAGCAGCAGGAAGGAAACTTTTTTTAAAACTGGTGGTATGTGCTTTTGTCTCTGCTGCCTGTCGGAAGAAGGGGAAAAGAAAGATTGGTTGTTTGGCCCTTTGATTATGTTGGGTGTATTTCTGATGCAGTGTAGATGGTCTAATGGGGAGGTGGGGGTTGATGGTTGCGCCAGTCGTTTACATGACAGACTGACTGCATCCATGATACTGCAGTTTCTTAGATCATACCAAGATGTGATGCAACCTGATAGGATGTTTTCTATGATGCATGAATGGAAATTGTTACGAGTAACTGGAACATGGCGAATGCCCTTGGTCTTCTGATAAGGTAGAAGTGATGGTGTAATTTAATATTGTATCAATATTATGGAATCTATGAAATGGGCAAAACAGCTGAAAGGGCTTGACGCAGCTTTCTCCTTACAAGAATCCTTGCATACGGAAAATCTGTATGCAAGGATTCTTGTAGGGAGAAAGCTGCGGTAAGTAAGGATTTAAAAATTGATCAGTTGAGGTTATTTGAATTGGTTTGAGACTTTATGAAGAATTAAAACTTTTAATATTCTTTTATTTTTAAAACAGCCATGGCCCTGCAAGATCCATTATCTGCTTCTGACATTACATTGTTTTTTAATGTTAAAATGACATATAGTGTCCCCCTGCATTATGGAGTTGTTGTGTTCCAAGAAAATATTTTTTTCAACAATGCAAACCTTTTTTACCTCCAATGAATCCTGTATATAAATAGTGATATGTTTCTATGGGAAGTTTTTCTCTCCACCAGAATTCCACTACGGGTCAATGTAGGCTCGGGAATTCTGACTGTACTGTAGGCAGAAGAAGGAAGGGTTGTTGTTTTAATTAGCTAGAAATGTATGTTGAAGAGATTGCCTTGTCAGTTTCCAAAGAAAATTCCCTGAAGTAGCCTTGCATTCCCAACTAGCAGCCTGAGGTTTAGTCATACAGCACCATAACAGACGCTATAGACGAGCTTGTCCATTCCGAACAAGTTACCCATGTAAACAAATTGCCCCATCTAAACGAGTCCCAATACAATGGAGTGTTTGACCTTTATTCCTCTAACCTTTTCTTATTCATGTATCTACCTTTTAAATGTTGTTGTTATGCCTGCCAAAACAACTTCCTATGGCAACTTGCTCCATAAACTCACTACCCGTTGGGAAAAAGTTGCATCTTGGAATTTTTTAATCTTTCCCCTCTCACTTTGAACCTATGCCCTCTGAATTCCCCTACCCTGGGGAAAAAGACTCTGCATTTGCCCTATTTGCCTTATGATTTTCTACACCTTTCAGATCACCCTCAGCTGTTGTCCTCCAAGGAATGATGTCCAAATCTGCCCAATCTTATCTGTGCCCTTTCCAGCTTAACAGCATCTTTCCTATAGCACTGTGACCAAAACAGAACACAATACTCCAAATAGGGCCTCCTCGATTAACCTGATTTAGTTATCGATATATTTTGTGTTTTTTAGCATACTTTCTGAAAGACTGATTTTAAAAATTCTGTAAGTCAAATGTTTTGGTGTTTTTGTGTGAATTCTGTCAGTTATCTAAACTGCTGCAATGCTATGTCCCATATGTTTTCTGAATGTTAGAAATTGCAATTTTTTATAGGGTCGGGATGAAATAGTCAGTGTTCATCTTTGTGCTAAGGATTCATTGATGTTTATTCTCTATAAGGTGCAAACTCAATGTTGGAAAAATACTTTTTAAAAAATGGAAAAGCTGACAGTAACTTTTTAATCATTCTAGAATTCTAATTTCCCAAGTATTGGCAACATTTCAGGAAATCTGCATGCTAACACAGCCACAAGCTCAGAGATGAAGTTCTTCAATGATGACATTGTACTCACTCGTGATTCTGGAAGAACAGCTTCAGATATAGATCGAGTACAGGAGTGCATTCAGCACTCCAATAATGAGGGTGAGTGTCTTGGCTCCAAATGGGGAAATAAAACATATTATTACCCATATCACACATCTGAGGTATGCTTTTACAAAATTGTATTCCCTTCGTTTTTACTGCCAGCAGGGGTAACAGGGGAATATTTTCTTGTATTTCCCTTTCTTGCGAACGCCTTTGGACTTTACCTGTTAAAACAGCGGGGAATATAGTCTTATATTCCCCTGGTCTCACATCCGGGAACTTGGCAACGTGACGCTGCGTGGGAAATTTAGAATATTCAAACGGCAGACAGGAAGACTGCCGCGTCCATTTTGGTTAAATTTTACGTGGAAATCCGCCGAGCTGAGATGTTCAGATTTTCCTCTAGATGTCTGATATGGGTAATAATAACAATATTGACTGTCCTCTTTCGGGGGATACGACATATATTGCCCTCACTAGATCCATATTGCCGTCGTCTTGGACTCGGGCAATATGAATCTACTTCAGGCAATATATGTCGTATCCCCCTCAAGGCCAGTCAATATTCTATTAATGTCTGGACATATTAAGATTATTAAAAGTAAAGATGCAGATGTTAGACAAAAGATATGCAGCGAGGGAGAAATGTAAGCTTTAAACTCTGATTTTATTTAAAATAAAAAAATTCTGCTAACTTAAGGAAAGTGAAACCAACTTTAAATCGCAGGTGGTAAAGCTGTTTGATGCAACAAAATATTCTACTGTCACCCCTGGAAAATCCGACGCTTAAAGTGCAGCCTACCTAAGTACACAATTTGTGAAATTTGCTGCTCATTTGCACAATAATAATCACCTCTTTACCTAATTGCATATTCGGTCGTTATCATTGGTGCTAATCGTTGAAGTTAAAAAATAAAACAAAATCATATTTTTAAATATGACCTAAAGGGTTCTTTAACCTTTATGACCTTTAACAATAATACTGATGTCTAACTTCCAGAAAACATCTGCAAGATTGCCATCCTTGCTATAAATGTAGGCTTTCTCATATGAAGCAAGGCAATTTTAATAAGAACTAGACTAGGTGGGACCCGTTGGGACCCATTCTCACACAGAAGGCTTGGTCCCCCAACGCAATATTCCACCACTTGCGCATAGCCCCCAATTGCGCGGGCGTTGTGACGCCCCTGATCTCCACCACATGCCCCTTGCCCTTTTCTTTCTCCCCCCCCCCCACAACGCACACACTCTTAGCGGCTCTCCAGCAGCACAGTCATTCCAGTCCATTGGGTTCCCATTGTGACATAGAACACGCAGGTATTACTGCGCAGGCGCAACTGACGGAACGGCAAGTGGAAAAAGGATTTATTAAAGCTTAAAATGTGAATAACACTTAAAATATAACAATTTAAACATTAAACACGAGATTTATTCAGTCCATTCTTTCTTGTTGCATCTCTTGTGTTCTGCAGCCGGGGAGGGGGATGGTTTCAGGCGGTGCCTGTTGGGGGCCGGAGGGGAGGGGGGAGCGCTGCCGTGTCCTACCACTGTCGTAGCCTACTGCAGCCTTGGCCTACCACTGCCGTAGCCTATCGCAGCCTTGGCCTACCACTGCCATAGCCTACCACTGCTTACCCCTGCCACTGCCCATCTCTACCCCTGCCGCTGCAGTGGCCTACCGCTGCCTACCCCTGCCGCTGCCCATCACTGTTGTGACCAACAGCTACCGCTCCCCTCTGGCTTCAGGCGGGGGAGAGCGTCCTGCAGACGGGGGAGGGGGACTGCTTCAGTCTGGGGCTGGTGCGGGGGGGGGGAAGGAGCGTTCTGCTGCTGGGGTGGGAGGGATGGCTTCAGATTGGGGCTGTCCGGGGCCGGTGGGGGGGGGGGGGGGGGGGGGGGGGGGGGGGGGGGGGGGTAGTAGTGTCCAGCAGCCGGGGAGGGGGGTGGGTTCAAGCGGGACTGTCGGGGGCCGTTGAGAGGGAGTGTCCTGCGGGCGGGGGCGGGGCCTGTCGGGGGCCAATGGGGGGGTGGAGCGTCCTGCAGTCGGGGGAGGGGGCAGTTTCTGGCGGGGCCGCTGCCCACCCATGCCATGGCCTGTCACGGTTGTGGCCTACCGCTGCCGCTTGTGTGGCCTGCTGCTGCCGCTTGTGTGGCCTGCTGCCACCCTAGCCTACCCCCGCCGCTGCCTACCCCTGGCGTGGCCTATCACTGCCGTGGTTTGCCACTGCCTATCCCTGCCGCTGCCTATCGCTGCCTACCCACTTGGCTTGGCGAGATGGGTGTGTGGCTGGATGGGTGTGTAGGTGGGGGTTTTGGGAGGGTTGTGGGGGTATAGGGGAGGGGTAGTGTGGGGGTATAGGGAAGTGGTAGGGTGGGGGGAGGGGATGGCTGTTGGGCGGAGGGGGTTTGTGGATGGGGATGTGTAGGGGGGTTGTAGGGGAGTGAGTGTGGTGTGGGGGGGGGAGGGGTGAGTGCGGTGGGAAGGGGGTTGTGGCAGGGTGAGGGAAGGGGGGTGAGAGGGATCAGCGGCTCCATGCCCTGGCTCCAGACTGGTTCTGCGGCACCTGTCCCTGGCTCCGACCTCAATCGTCCCCTGCCCCGGCTCAGACTTCACAGCGTAGTGGTGGTCATCCCGCCGCCCGCGGAACACAGCCCAGCCCCACCCGCGGAACGCAGCCCTGCCCACACTACGCTCCTTCAGCTTTATTCTCCTCGCCACTGGTGATTGACAGCGGATGCCGGAAGGGCGTCACCATTCCAGCAAATGACAGGAGAGAAGACCAATAACCTTTGTAATATTTCATCGATCAGAACAAAACTTGGTGCGCTTGCAGCACAGATGAATGGTGATTAAGGTGGTGAAAAATCGTAGCGCTATCAGATACTGTTTTTGCGCAAATTTAAAAACAACGCCAACCGGAAGAGGGCAAGATGAACATTTTAGTTAAGTATCGATAGAAGATATAGACAGATAGTGAATCCTGACCTTTTTAGTGAATTTAGTGAGTGACTTCATATTCTTCAGTTTGTAGAAGCAGTTGTGAATGTCACGATCTTGGCTCTTAGACTGACCCACCCAATGTACAGAGCAATATTCATGAGACTATCTCAAGTTCCTTCTTATTCAATCACAATATGTCTCTGACTATTTGGTAAAACGATGGCCGGGATTGCACTGGCAAATGTCAGAAGCATCGAATTGAACTGCTGGCATTGAAGTGGAAGTCCAGGACTTGCACGCATATAGTCAAATGTGGATAGTGTCGAGTTAACCTTTGGACTAAGATAGTATTTCTGAAGAATCCTCTGTTTGATCAGATGGAAGATTTGAGTTGGGTTGCAGTTTGAAGGAAAGCAAACTTTTCCTTTAAATTATTTTTAGTTTAATATTTTCAATTTTTGTATCGCTTTGTGACAGAACATAGAACAGTACTGTGCAAGAACCGGGCATTCGCCCATTATGCCTATGCCGGACAAAATGCCAAGACCACCTCTTATCTGCCTGCACATAATCTATAGTCCTCCATTTCCTACCTATCCATATGCCTAACCAAAAGTCTCTTAAATGCCACTATCGCATCTACCTCAACCGCTCCTGACAGCACGTTCCAGGCACTCACACCCTGTGTAAAAGAAAAACACTTTGCCCCACACATCTTTAAACGCTGTCCCTCTATTTTAAGATGTCATATTTACTTTGAAATTATTAAAATTATTTAAAATGTTTTTATTGTCATAGCTCAATTGCATAAATTGTACAAAAAGGAGAGCAGATCCCCTTAAGTTTCAGTGTGGTCATTTATGTGTGGAAGCGTAGGGATGGGTGAATTCAATGAATGCTGTTCATATGCATTTACCGTGAAGGTCATAGAAGTTAAGGATAATCATTTAGGGAAGATAACACTGATGTCCTGAAGCATTGGTGTTTTGATTTGTTACTAGAGCAGAGGTGTTTACAGTCTTTGAAGAGCATAAAGTGGAATAAATCTCTTGGCTCTGATTGGGTAAATCCTGAAATGTGGTGGTAAGCAAAAGAAGAAAATGCTGAGGGCCTTGCAGAGATTTTATCACTTTCTAAGCCATGCCCCTGGTACTTGATGATTGGTGGGTGACTACTGTGATGCCTTTAAGATTTAAGAAAGGCTGCAAAGATGAACTGGGGATCTCTAGGCCGGTAAACAAAACAGTAGTGATGGATTGGTTACCGGAAGGTATTCTGAAAAATATATCTATCTACTAGACTAAGTGGGACCTGTTGGGTCCCAGCATCACACGGGAGGGCTGGTCCCCTAAAGCAATATTCCGCGGGCGGGGGATTTCTGGAGCGCTAGTGTGGGTGTTGTGGGCTGAAGGGACTGGTTTCCAGAGGGCTAGTATGAACATTGTGGGCCAAATGGATTCTTGGGCTGGCGGCTCAGTCACTCAAGCCTGGTGGGCTGGCAGTTGACTCACGGCTATTCCTTGAAATTCCATTTCAAGCAGGATGTAAGGCCACCAAATTTGAGTGCAGTTTCATACCATTTCAAGCAGGGTGCAAGGCCACTAAAGACAGCGAGTGGTGACCTCTCCCTCCTACATCTTGCAGAGACTGAGCCACGCCCACACTTCTGGGTTTTATAGTCCCTCCCGACCTCCCACCAGAAAGGGCGCGACAGAGAATCTCAACATTTCTTAAAACATTAATAACATTTTTATTTTTCATCGATGGAAAAAATCCTCGGCACCTGATGAGCGGAGGGGGACTATAAGATGGCCAAAAATCACAGCCGTACGTGGTAGTGTTTTTTCTATAATCAATATAAAGTGCAAACAGGAAGTGGTCGGGATTAGATTTTTAATTATATAGAAGGCAAGGCAGCTTGAACTGGGCATGGTAGCTTGAATTGGGCATGACAGCTTTAGCATTTCCAAACATTATTTTCAAACCACATTAAGGGCACTGACAGGTCAGTAAACTCACAGTTTAGTAGACATGTGTTCACTGATATTCACAGCTCGGACTGAGAGACGTGACCCTATCGCTCCCCCAGCTTGCAGAGACTGACTGAGGCACTCGACACTTCTGGGTTTTATAGTCACTCCGGAAGGGGTGTGCCTGTCAGGAGAGAGAATCTCAACATTTTTAAAACACTAATAACTCGTTTATTTTTCATCGATGGGGAAAATTGTCTTGTCCTGCGCAGCAGAGGGAGACTCTGAGTAAGATGGCCAAAAATGATTGCCGTAAGTGGCAGCGTTTTTTCTAAAATCAAAATACAGAACGACAGGAAGTGGTCCAGATCAGACTCTTTAGTAATATAGATATTTGGAATAACAAGGACTGATGTGTGCATGGGAAATCATGTCTTGTGAATTTCATTGAGGTATTTGAAAACGTGTCCAAGAGATAAGACGTGTCAGTAGAACTTGCCTACAGGGACTTGAGCAAAGCTTCTCACAGGGATCTGCATGGTAGACTGATCCATAGTAGAAATCACATGGTATTCAGATGAACTATAATTGAATGCAAAATTGGCTTGGTGTAAGTAATCATAAGGAAGTACCTGTACATGGTTCCCTGGAAGTGGTGATACAGGTAGACAAGATGGCAAAGAAGGAATGCAACTTCCTTAACATCATTGGACCAGCGTTGGGAACATAACATTGCTGTACTACAAAGCATTGATGAGATTGTCCATGGGTTGTTTGTAATATTGGTCACATTTTATATTGGAAGGATGTGATTAAGCTAAATGGTGCAGAAAAGAGTTACAAGGATGTTGCTGGAAATGGAGCTTGACTTTTAAGGAGACTGGGTTCCCAAGACTTTTCCCTTATGTGAAGGAAGCTGAGGTGTGACCTGGGAGTTATATAAGATCACCAGGAGCATGAATAAGGTGAATAGCCTGTCTTTTCTGTAGGGGACCCTAAAACTAGTACAGTGAGAGGGGAAGTTTTTTGTAGGTGACCCTAAAACTAGTAAGGTGAGAGTGGAACATTTTAAAGGAGACCTTGGAGGCATGTTTTCCACACAGCGTGTGGGTATATGAAGTGAATTGACTCAAGAGGAGGTAGAGGAAAGTAAATTTACTTTGTCTCCATTGGGTAACGTTTGGAGGGATATTGGTCAAATGTGGGCAGGTGAGACGTGCAGATGGGGCATCTTGTTCAGCCTGGCAGGTTGGGCCAAAGGGCTTGTTTCTGTGCTGTCTGACTCTGACTCTTCAAATGCATTTAGTAGGTTAATAGATGGGAAAGGATTAGTGAGATGGGGGACTAGCTCGGGAAAGCACTTCAGCCAGCATGGATGAGATGGACCAAAGGGCCATTTATTACCTCTCTGAATTAGTTCCTGATGGATTTTTACAACAGTGTGTGATTTTCATGGTCAATGTTGGGATGTTTTTTTACCATTCCAGTATATGAAACATCAGTGAACAGTTAATTCCAAGTCCAGACTATAAATCCCACCACGTCAGAAGAGAGATTTAACTCTAATTGTACATACCTGAAATGTTACTAATTTCTCTGTTCATCATTTCAACTTTATTTTTTGGTTGGATTTTCATGGGATTTTTTTGGAGAATTTTCTGCAATGAGTCAATTCCCAGCATTTGTTTCATTTTTTTTAGCAATGGCTACACACATTGGTGCTTGAACAAATGACAAACATCTTGAACTAATTTTGTTGTAACTTGAAAGCGAGTGCACAACTTGTGACCGCAAAATCTTAATTACAACTAATCTAATATTGGCAGATTGTAAGGCATAACCTCAACCTCTTTTGTTGGCAACTGAAACTAATAAAAAATGCTAAATTATATAAATGAATATTGTTACCAAAAACATAAGTCTTGAAATTGTGGAGATTTGCCAGGATCTGAAGAAACCCTTCCCATCTAGGTATGTAATATTGCAGGACAGTGATAGCAGTTCAGCACAATTCTTGTGCCTCCACAAAAGCAGCAGTCCCAAACTTTCAGGCAATATTTTCCCCATGACTGTGATCCATTGGCCTTTTCGCAATCAGAACGCATATTCATTTTCACTTTAACTGAAGCACAGGGCATTTTTGGGAGTGGCGACTAAAGTTTTTCAAATAAATTAATTGACAAATTATTTATCTAATTACCAATGTCTTGCTGTTTTATTGTAATTAAGATGAAATTTGGCAGGTTTTTGGCATATTGGAATGTATTTTCATTACTGATTTGAAAGACAAAATGATTATTAATTTTTAATCAAGATTTTGTAGCTTAATTGTATATTTGTTATATGGATTTACTCTTGGTGCTTTTCCTTCCTCTCACATTCCATTGGTGTAGCGGTAAGTTAATTGGTGCTATAAATTATCGCTGAGTGTAGGAAAATATCAAAAAGATGGACGTGTCAGAGAAAAATTTGAAGGGGTATACAGAAATAAGATGCGTGTGAAACTGCTGGGTTGGACCTAATGAGCCAAATGGTCTTCTGTGTTATAAGATCATTTAGATGTTTCTGAACCAGCACCATCCATTACGTATTTGCCAGTATGCAAATTCAATAAATACAACAACCAATATTTTTGATGTTCCATAAGCGGAGAAAGTATATGATATGATACTGATGCCTGATAATAAATTCAGTTTACTTTGGTGTAAGTTATGTAATGTGACTAACGAGAATTTCATTCTGCAGAAAACAGTGATTTGGAATCTTTTCATCCCATTTCGGAAATTATTCAAAGACAATATGGCATGAGCATGGAACATTCTGGTGAAAGTTTAAAACAGGAATATCATAATGAAACTTCAATAAGCACTGAATACATTCATCCATGTGACCTTTCAAGGTCAGGAGCTGTAGGTGCAGATTCTTTGACTCTGGGCTCCATGAATCAATCGTCTTGTTCTGAAACAGCCATAGAAAAGTTGAGAACTGTCAATGGAGAAAATTCCCAGGAACATGAGGGTTCATTCTTCCAACTAAATGAAACAATGAATACAGTGAGTGAGTATGAAATGTCAAACCAAAATGGAAAATGGCTAGAGGACTGCAAGCCTGAAACACAGGTTGTCACATTTACCAAAAGGATAAATTCAAATGATGCAACCACCTTGGATGATCTATCTGTTGAAACCTCTAAGTTAATGTTATTGGACAAGGACAATTCAGATTTTAGTGAAGTGCAGCAAATTACAGAACAGAATTCCATGATGCAACCTAAGCAGCCACCTTGTACAAAAGAAGGAACTGACAGCATGCTAGAACATGAATGTGAGTTGGAAGTTCAGTGGGATCAGTCACGACCATCGAACTTCACACCAGGAGCTTGCCTGTTGCAGACAGTTACATCAGTAAGTTGAAACATGTATTTGTTTAGGGAAGCCTCTGAGCCAAAAATATTTTTTTTATTTATAAACAAGTTGATGCCTCTATAATGTGCCAGCTATTTGTTTCTGTTACAGAAATTGAAAGTTTTTTTACATTAGTATTTTTAAATTTACTTCTATCACTTGGGACAAATATCTGTCCTGTAGAACATGGACATCTGTTGTTTTAGGTGGATCCTACTAAAGACTGATTAGTAGGGAGCGAAAACTGGAAGAATGGTTCAGGTGGGACAAAGCCTGGCAAGTGCAGGTAGATACGGCGGGGGGGGGGGGGGGGTGTTGATTGTCAATGTGTAGCTACAAAAATGGCAACATTCGGGAGAGAGCTTAAAGTAGAAACTGACATCTGTGCCACACCATTGTCAAGCAGTCACCATCTATAATATGTGACCTGAATTCGAGAATCCTTCCAAACCACAGGTCGTGTTGAATGAATACTTTATCTTTATCTGGATCAATGTTAAACACTGCAGCTGCCTACTTGATTGGTATGTCGTTCACTTCCACTGAAAGGCATACCATGGCTTAAGAATTAGCAATCTATGTGCAATAACCCAATGCTTTTTTTTTGGCAGTAGAATCTTCCACTTCTTGTAACTTCTATTGGTTAAAAAGCAAGACCAAATTGTATCTCATCCTAGATTTAAAAAAATAATTTGTTATCCAAGATGTTGTTTATTCTACAGTACTATTGGATTTTCTTTCAATTGCTTGTGATGTTAACATCAAGCGTCAATAATAGTTGAAACAAGTTTATTTTCTTTCATATACATGTTAAGTTGTGAGAAATGGCTAAATATATATATACTGTCTTAGGAGATAGAATCAGATGTTGGAATTATGGAAGAACCGGAACTAACACAATTAACGATGAGTGATTCGACTTTATTAGATGATGAACTAGGCCAAGAGTTTCCAGTTGAAAATTTGACTATAGAAAATGAAATGCAATCATTTTCTCAGGTAAAATATTAAACATTTTTCTTTGAGTTCACAGGTTTGATTTCCACAATGTCTTGCATTCCTACCAAGAAGTAACATTTTTGTGGTTGTGTGGTTCAGGTTTTATGCTATAATTTAGTGTACAGCAGCTGGAAATTGATTTGTCGTCATTTTTTTAATGTAATCTGATAATGGATAAATGTTTTGCAATGAAATTTGGTGAAGTTTGATGCCTTTTATGAATATCTATCTAATAGTGTTTTAACCAGAACTTTTGCATAACAGAGAGATAAACTCCACATAAAACCTGGCACACGTAGTACTAGTACTTTGTTTTTGACTTATTATGAAGTTGATATTTTTTTATTTTATTGTGAATTCATATTTTGGTACTTTGTACTCGATGTACTTTGCTTATGAAATATGACATGTCCTGGGAATGGGTTGATCAGTTGCCCTACCTGGGTTTAAAACAGAAGTGGGTGGTTGAGTTAAAGTTCGGATGTTTATATTCCACCTATTTTTGGATGTTAAACTTCATCTATGGAGTTGCATGAATTCATATGGAAATTGAGCCTAAATTAAATACAAAATATCTCGTAGCATAGACCTAAGCACCTTTGATCATCTTAAATCACAAAGGAGCTAAAAATGTGGATATATTGCCCATCTAACTAGTGCTAGCTGGAGATGTTTGTCAAAAGCCACCAATTATTCTGAGGTGCTAAAGCAGAAATGGGGAAATTAAACATGAAGATTCAACAGGTGTGATTTCAATAGAAATTGTGAGCCAAATTGTTATTCACTGTGATCTGGTTCAAGCTGGTTTACCAAATATCACTCAACACAATTTGAATCACTAGTGGGTGCAAAAAAAGACAAATTTTAACATTTAAAAAATGACGCAATGCATGCCATGAATTTGCAGACCACCATTTGAAGTTTTCAGACAGCCTATACAATATAAATCTGTTGACAGTGTAACAGACATTGAGGCTGTACACTTTCCTGCTGAACTTTAAATTCTCTGCCACCACCTGGTGTACCATCAATAAAATGTTTAACTAAAAGGAGAAGCTGCAATTATGCTACTTGGCAATTTGGATACACTATTATGGTGCAACAGGACAAGATTTTCAGTTTAAAATGTTACTATCACATGAAATTGAGACATTAATAATAACAGGTAATGCTGTTGGGGATAATGTCTTTATTTCCCAGGTACCAATTCTTTAATTGTTTCAGGTTGAAGTTGCACTAGTTCCCTGTTCAACTTAATTTTGCCAAGAACATTAAAAAGGAACAAGAAAAATAATCCAGTCTTAATCTTGAAACTCAATACTTTTCCCATAACAAGCTATATATTGGTTGCCCCAGAATTGGAGATAAAAGTAATCTGTACTTTTTCACGAGATTAAGAATCTAGAAATATAGTGTATTCTGGTATTATTAAAATCAAGTAAATTTAGTTTACATTGGTACATGCTTTGCATTGATTTATTTTCAAGTGTACTAAGGTACAGTGAAAAACTGTTTCATGCTATCCAGGCAAATCATACCATACATACAGCATGTACATCTGTAATGGCAAAAGAAAAATAAACAGTGCATATTTTTTTCTATCTGCACTTTCTCTGTAGTTGCTAGTACAGATAAAGTGCAGGAACTGCATTGAGTTAGATTGGATGATAGGGATTCATCTTTGGCATACAAACTGGAATCTGATAAAAGCAGGGACAGCTGTTCTTGAATTTAATGGTACATACCTTGCAGCTCTTGTATCTTCTGTCCAACGGGAGCGGGTAGAAGGAGATGATCTCCGTTGTGGCTATTGTGTTGGCTATTTTCCCAAGGCAGCGAGAAGCATTGATAGAGTCGATGGGGGAGAGTGGTTTACGTGATGGACTGAGCTGCATTCGTGACTGCAATTTCTTTGCAATTTTTGTAATGCAGGCAAATGGAGCACAACCAGTGATCCTCAAGAACACAATTTCTGATTCTCAAAAATCTGAAGGTAAAGGCAAATCATTTTAGGATACTAGTTCTGTAGTTTTTTAACATTTGATAGATCCAAGAAAGTTTGTGTGATTTAATTTATTGAACAGCAAAATGTTCTCAAAACATTATTTGCTCTATAAGAAGAGAGGTAGCAATGCATTTTTAATGTGTTAAAGTAAATATGAACCTAATGTTTAAAAGTACATAAGTGGCAACTGCAGATATTACAAATCTGAAATGTTAAAATAATCTGGTCAGTTGGTAAAGAAACAGAGTTAGTGTCAGATCAATGGAAAACTTTTAAATGCAACAGAAATATAATTTGAAGTACCCAAATTCCAAGTTCAATCTGGCCATCTAAAGATATGAGGTGATGTTCCAATTTTTTTAATTTAGCATTGGGTGCTGGGGGCAGAGTGTCTGTTGAAAGAACATTTAAATGACACCCAAAAGTTGTGCTCGTAACTGTAAGTCCTCTTTAAAGCAGCCATACCAATCTGGGCTGTGTAGAGGAAACTGTATTTGTGAGCAGCAAATAAAGTATATTTACTTCTAATATACAAGTAAGTTGCTGTTTTATTTGGAAAGAATGATTAGGGCCTGGAACTCGGAAGGGAAAAGATAAAAGTAGAGATTTAACATCCCCAACATTTGCATGGGTGATGCTCCTCGCATATAATGTGGCTTTGGTGTAAGGCACTAAGTAGTGGCCTGCAATAGAAATTGTCACTCAGAATGTTCCGGGTATAGTAAAATGTGTTGGGTGATGGAATCACTTTTGATTGCGTGACTGACATACATGCTCTCTATTCCCATTTGGTGCCGAGTACATGGCATTCATAGGCCTCATAATGTGCTCTTGTAGTATTTAGTGGGAAAGATGCCACTGATGTTGGAAAGAATGTAGAGAAGATCAATGAAGATGTTGCCAGATCTCAAAGGCTAGACGGGGTTTATTAGGAATCTGGGAGACAAATTTTTCAACAGGTCAGTGGGTATATGGAACAGATGACGTAATTGAGGCAGGGACAATTACAACATTTAAAAATATTTAGACGGGTGCAGGGATAGGAAAGGTTTAGAGGGATATGGGACCAGCTTATGTGGGGCATCTTAATCGGCATCGATGTGTTAGGTCAAATGGTTTGTTTCTATGCTGGATGACTCTGACTAACTTAAACTAGGCTTCTGACCACTCCATTTAGGACAAAATAATGTCTTATAGCATTTATTTTGTCCATTTTCTGTTGGGAATGGCAGCTGTGCTTCATTAATTTCAGACTTGTGTATCCGAGAATGGCTGCTGGTGAACTGTAGAATTAGTGCATTGAGTTCTTACTATGATCGTGGTAAAGTTCTTACTATGACCATGGTAATATGCAGGCAAGTTGAACTTGCAACAGCATTCCAATTTTGTAAGTTCAATGACGTTGACATTACAATGGAAAGTAAAGCTATATTTTTGTCTCTTAAAATAGCAAACATTTTCACATTAAATTTTCATAATCTTTCAACTGTTTACAGCTATGAAACTATTTTCAGTAATTTAATCACACATAAACTGGCTGAATAGAAAATTCCACATTATAAATCTGTTTCAAATTTCGCTACAAATAATATTAATTGTTGTTCTTGATATTAACTACTTGTTCACCAGTTATGATATTTGAGTTTAAACCGCCTGCTAAGATTTTGAATGAAACAATTCTGAAGAGAAAACAGAAATTTCTGACAAATTCTTCAAAACGAGTAGAAGACTTAAAGAGGGGAAAAAATGGAAAATTGAAGTCTGAACTACACACACAAATTCCTCTTAAAGAAGAACATACTTTTACTTTTGGTAATAATTGTGCTGCATAATTTTTACTTTTCTTTCATTCATGAATAGATATACTAAGCTATTTTATATTTATGTCCAAAGCATTACCATCATCAGTGGCAGTTCAATTGAAGATGGTGGGAGAAGTAAAAGTCTCTACACCAGAGGACAGAAAAGGTGTAGAAGTAGAGATGCGACAAAGGACACTCCGGTACAGTAAAAACCATTGTTTTTAAATGGTTCATGTTTTTAAAAAAAAAACACATCTTTTGGAGTTGACATCTTTTTTGCTTTTTTGCTTCAATCCCTTTTATAAACAGTTCAGCCATATATGGAAATCTAAAGATGTGGGGGTTTATCGGTTAATTGGCCTCTTTAAATTACCCGTAATGTGTAAGGAATGGATGAGAAAGTGGAATAACACCGAACGATTGTGAATGGGTGATCAATGGTAGGCATGGACTCGGTGGGCGAAGGATCTGTTTCCATGCTGTATCTCTAAACTAAACTACCTCCAGAGAGTGAAATGTGACAAGACCTAATTTCAAATAATAGTGTTTTTTTCTATAATTGAAGTATTAAGTCAAACAAAATGTCAACAACATTATTCTCGGAGGAAGGTTCCTGAGGGAATGAGTGAAGAGATTTAATGGGGAGGCACTTTTGCTGCAAAGAAACATGGGGGGGGGGAGAAAGGCCTTGCCTGTAAGCTTGCCAGACTTAATTAAGGTATGATTACTAATTATATGCTGTTTGCCAGGCCGACTCTGCTACAAGTTGTCTTTTGCAAGCAGACTGCTATAGCTGAGGAGAAGTGGAGTTTTCTGGGTCTAGGACAATGAAGGGATGCGCATGGAATGATTGGATGTAGGAGAAGGGCACAAGCTATGGGAGGAGGGCTTCAGCTCTCTGAAAAGGTTAACATAATCACAGTGACTATGAAGCACTTTTGTAATTGCCGGCCTCCAAGTACTTTATCCAGCAAATAGAAAATGCTATTTCTGGTCTTGGTGCTCATAAATGCTTCTACTAGAAAAATAAAATTTACTCCAAGTCTACTTTTCTCTTAATACCGAGTTCACAGTTAGGAACTCAAGATCCCCCAACTTTAGATATTTTTTTTTTGCAAATTTAGCTTGAAATCTTGGGATGGTTCCACATTTAGAGCAGGGTACACAAAAGGCTGGAGAAACTCAGCGGGTGCAGCAGCATCTAAGGAGCGAACGGAGTTAAGCAAAGTTTCGGGCCGAAACCCTTATTTAGAGCAGTTTGTACCCTTCTATTTGCATATTTTATTTTCAGTCTCTACAATCAGCTTGAAGAAGTGAAAATCAAGAAAAAAGAAGTTACCCGCCAAACAGTTTGTGCTAGAAATCGGGAAAAAGCAAAAGAATTCCAGAGGGTAATTTTTTTTTTTCAACCTGCCTCTATCGTGTCTAAATAAAAATCAATTTGAAGGAATGGTAATAACTTGTAGATCAGTAACCGTCCTGCGACTTGCTCTGCATGCCTCCTCCACCTTTTTGTTAATAAAGCCCAATGGGATTGTTTTTTGTGTGTTTTGCTAAATTTAGTTTATAATTGATTACCATTGAGATCTGCTTTCTTTAATAGTGGCACAAACTGTCCTGTTCCATTGTCTCATTATACAACTGTTTAGATAATTACAGCAGTTCAGGCCCTGCAGAATGCACTAATCGTGCACAAATCTGAGATGGAATAAAAATTTGCAGATGATATGTCTTTGTGTTACAAGAAAATGTGCTACGCAAGTCTTTTTCTCACAAGAAGCAACTTTTCCACATAATGGCCAAGGGTTACCGGTATTTATGTATGTACTCCATGGATTATGCTAATGTTGTCATGCAACAAGTCAAACCTAAATATCTGGATAGGTTAAAAATTGGCAAATTGAATCCATTATTTGGCACTGTATCATGTTAGTAGTGGGGACCAATGCATGCACTCAATTTTTGCCATTGTTAAATGCTGCCAAATTCATAGAGCACCTTCCTTTGGCCATGTCAATTCAACAGCCAATTAACATTAGCAGGAGAGCTCCATCATAAATGTTAGTATTGATAAGTCCTGAAATTTAATAACAGAGCAATTAGTGGTAAATCATAAAAGTAAATGGAAATATTTTACTGAATTTTCGAGATAGCCAAGAGGAAATAGACAACCCCTAAAGCATCAGGATTCACAATAGCCCTAGTCCTAATCCTGTGCTCTCAAGCCCACCCTTAGGTTATTTTGATTGTGAGGTGGGCATTCTGTCTTTGAGCTCTTTGCATTGTCATACTAATGATATATGTGGAGGCAAAATCAACACCACCAGATCGTGGTGATGATATCTCCATTTGTTATTGCTTGGACGTAGTCTAAATCTTGCCTACCCCCATATTTACCATTTTTGGAATGGATTACTGGTCTTTAAGCTGTGCAATAAGAGAGCTCCAGTATAGCAGGTAGCTTTCAACTAAGAAAAGGGTAGCTGATATTGCACTTCTTCCTGACCTTTTCCAATTCACAATTGCCATTTGTAGAACACCATGTGTTGAGGTCCAGGAGCAATTCCCACTTTATTGTGAAAATATTTATTTTCTGCCTGTGTATACACGTGTGTGTCATATAAAAACTGTGTTTTCAATTTTGATTGCGTGACTGACATACATGCTCTCTATTCCCATTTGGTGCCGAGTACTTGGCATTTCAATTTTATATCTACAATTAGTTTTTTAAATTTTGGATAAGACTTACTGAAAAACCTTTTCTCTCCATTCCCTCCCATCAAAGAAAACACTGGAAAAACTAAGAGCAAATAAAGTGCGCAAATGATTCTTCAGCAATCTTTGAATCAATCAAGCATAATTACATCCAAATGTACATATTTGTATTAATATATAGTCAGTCTTTTAATATCATTAAAATAACTGTTTATGACTATCTTTATACAGATCTATTGGTAAGGTTAGAATACTGAATTTTATTTTTATAAATTTTATATAATTCATTGTATAGAACTTCTCAACTGCATTTCATATTTATTTTATAGATCAATACTGTTTTGTATGAAACTACACATCCTTTATACAATCTGTAATATAGTTACTTGGACTGACTCACTGGATAAATGACAATATTTTTATTGCACTTGACCTCGAGTTCAAGTTTGAACCTCATTGGCAATATTACAGTACATTTGTGTAAGGGTGTCTATTGCATTGACAACTATAAATTGACATTCTGTTCAAATACAAATATAAAATTAATAGCTAATATCAACTCACATTTTTGTACAGTGTGCTTTAATGTATTTGGATGAAACTCCACAAATAAAATTGATTTATGCTGGACTGCAGACTGCTTTAGGTTAATTCATTCTTTTAAAATCACATGACAAGTATAAAGCTTTGACTTCACTGACATCTACTTTACCAAAGATTTGTTGGTGGAAAAGTCCTTCATGCTTTTCCCGTTGGTGTTTTTGTATATATTATTGTTGAATGGCGTCAAAGGTTCTTTTTTGCTTTAGATAAGAGTAAGGGGATTTTTAATTAGAAAATATATCTGCCATTTTAAAATAAATTGTACTGCATTTTCAGTATCATACAGATTTCTAAAACATACCTACCTGTAGCCTGCCTAATTGGGATATTAGCAAGAGCCTTTTTTCCTTCTAATTGAACACTTTCATCCATGTTTTATACTAAAAACAAACTGCTGGATGAACTCATCAGGTCAGGCAGCATCTGGGAAAAGAAATAGACAAATGTATTTTTGGACAAATGGATTCCAGCGTCTCCAGTCTTGCGTCTTCATTTTTTATGGTGGAATGTCACGAGGAAAATGGGGCTCATTTTCATGTTGTCACTTCCCCGTGGTGAGCCCTGTCATCTGACCTCAGTCCGGCCAATGACAACAAACGGAGACAGCATCATCGACGCAGATTGGCGCCAACCAAACGCATGTGGCCTTTTTAGGGCGGGCACCTACTGGGATATTCCTTCAATGCAGAGGGATTGTTCAGAGATCAGGAAACAACTGGGTATCTTTAAATTATTTGGGGATTCGTACATGCAGTTGGCTTGGTGGTGTCATTTAGAAACATGCTATGGCACAAAGCTACCAAATGCTATAGAGAAAAGATAAGTGAACTCATGGAGAGGTTGCAGGTGATGGTGAACGAGGGCTTATGAAATATTAAAATAAGGCTTGCTATCTCATTAACCTTTTGAAATAACTAACTTTTAATTTAATCTTGTGATTGAATTGGTCATTTGTCATCTTATTACTTACTTTCAAGCTTTCAAGTGAGAGCTAGATGGGGATCTTAAAAATAGTGGAGTCAGGGGATATGGGGAGAAGGCAGGAATGGGGTACTGATTGGGAATGATCAGCCATGATCCCATTGAATGGCTGTGCTGGCTCGAATGGCCAAATTATCTATCTATATACTTTTAAAAAAACTCTGTGTGTAGTCTGCCGAACCTGCCGTACGGACTGCGGTGACTGTCTGACCGACCGCCGTCCTGCTGCCGGCTGGCTGTCACATTCCGTTTTTCAGATAAGATTTTCGCCCTTTGATTCCCTGCTCCGCCAAAACCTGACCCCATTCAGACGCCGCTGTTTTTTCCATTTCGATCCAGCCATACGTTACACCCTTGTACATTGCAAAGGCGCTCATATATGTTTTAGACGTTTTATTTTACGTACACACAAATTTTTATAATAAATCCTTTTCCCCCCCCCCCCCAATTTTTCAAAAAATTTTTTATAAACAATCAAACTGCTCTCTCACCCATAGAATGTTGTTGAAACGTTTCCATCATGTCACAATGCCCAATGCTCACAAGGACGGTCCAATCGAAACGGATCTCATTTACATCTGCCACCTTTGCACCAGGCTCCACCCCCCCGTACCCGCCTGATGTTTCCAGTCACGTTTCATTGTGTGGATAGCAAACATAGAAATTTGGCAGGAGTAGGCCATTCGGCGCCCTCGAGCCTGCACCGCCGCCATTCAATATGATCATGATGATCATCCAACTCAGTATCCTGTACCTGCCTTCTCTCCTCCAACCCCCTGATCCCTTCAGCCACAATGGGCCACATCCAACCTCCCTGCTTAAATATAGCCAACAGAACTGGCCTCCAACTACCTTCTGTGGCAGAGAATTCCACAGATTCACCACTCTCTGTGTGAAAAAAACGATTTTCTCATCTCGGTCCAAAAGACTTCCCCTCCCCCTTATCCTTAAACTGTGTGACCCCTTGTCCTGGACTTCACCCAACATCGGGTAACAATCTTCCTAGCATCTAGCCTGTCCAAACCCCCCTTAAGAATTTTTTGTAAGTCACAATGCCAACCCTCACAGATGTCCAATCAGAATGTATCTCACTTACATTCTGCCTTTGCCCCAGCCACCCCCCCCCCCCCCACCCCCACACCCCCACCGCAGCCTGTTGTCGAAGTGCGTGATCATTTGTGGTGGGAATAGAAAAGATGATTGGGTGTGATAGGGGAGTGGGAAATAAACAGATGTCGGTCCCTACCCACTCCCTCACACCACCAACTGTCTTTGGCAACCCCTCTCAGCGTCCCCCCACCCCGCTCCCACCCTTCATAAGCGTCCGCCTCCTCCCAAACTAAAAGGGCAAGAGGGCCCATCACCCCCCCGTCCCACACGGACTCTATTCCCCCTCAATCCTTCACCTACCCCCCTCTTCCTCCCTACCCCATCCTTCATTCTCTTGACCCCCACCCCCTCCCTCTGTTCCCCCCCACCCCCTCGATTGTCCCTCTTCACGGGGTACCACTCCCCGACTTCTGCCCCCTCCCTCCCCTACGCTTTCACGTGGTCTCCACCCCTCATTACTCCCACGCTTGTGTGTTTGTGTGGGGCTGTGTGTACTAGAGATTACGCTTTTACACATTCACTAATGCACTCATTAAATTTATACAACTGATTACGTAAACATTTTTACTAAAATCCTTCCCCCCCCCCCCCCCCAACTATTTCAAAGAAGTGCTTGTCACAAGCGTGTCAGCAGTGCGAATAAGAGAGAAGACTAAGGATTGGAAAGGGGGAGGAAGATAGAGAACACAGAAAAGTGAGAATACGATCGGACTGCCCACCCTTCCCTCACTACCACCCCACTCTTTCCTCTCCCCCCACCCCTCTCCCCCCTCCCTTCACACTCACATCCCCCTCCCTCCCCACTACCACCATGGGGGACTCCCTCCCCAAAAGAGACACCTCTCACCCTTTCCCCATCCCTCTCTCTCTCTCCTCCCTCACTCCATCACTCTCCACTCTCGTCCCCCCCTCCCCATAAACCCACCCCAACTCGCCCCACCCACTCTTCCCTCCCTCACAACTCTTCCCCCTCTCTCCCCTAGTATCTTCCTCCTCCACCGCCCTACTCCCACAAACCTCCACATCCTTCTCCCCTCTCTCACACCTCTCTCCTCCCCCTTTCCATAGAACTCCCTCTCCCACCCCTCTCCCCTCTCCCCCCCTCCTCCCATCCCATCCCACTCTCCCCACCCCCTTTCCCTCCTCTCCAGGAAACATAAAAGAGAGAGACCCCTCTCATTCCCTCTTCTACCACTGCACGGTACTCCTACACCCCTCTCTCCTCTTCACACTAACCCCCTAACCCACTTCCCCCTCCCTCTCCTCCCAATCGCGACATCACCACGTTCCCCCATCACCTCTCTCATCCCCTCTCTCCCCCACTACTTCCACTTCTCTCCCCCAGAGACCCCTCTCTCTTCCCCCCTCCCCACTCTTCCCTCTTTCTCCACCACTCCCCCTACCTCTCTCCCCCTCCCTCCCCACTCTTCCCCCTCCCTCCACCCCTATACACTCTCCTCCTCCCTCCACACTCTTCCCTCTCTCTCCCCAATCCCGCTCTAAACCCTTCTCCACACTCTTCCCCCTCTCCCTTCCCCTCCCCTCTCCCTCCTCCCACCTTCCCACCTCTCCTCTCATTCCTCTCCCCGAACCCTCTCCTCAACCACCTCCGCAATTCTCTCTCCCTCCCCCCCTCCATCTCTTCTCTCTCCTCACCCCACCCTCCTCCCCTCCCACCCTCTCTCTCCCCCCTCCATCTCCCTCTCTCCTCACCCCTCCCTCCTCCCCTCCCACTCCCTCTCTCCCCTTCACCCCCATCTCCCCCCACCCCTTCCCCTCTCTTGCACCACACTCCCTGCTGCTACCCCACTCCCGCTCACCTTCCCCACTCTTATCCGCTCTCCCCTCCCCCTACCCCACCTCTCTCCCTCTCCTTTCTCTCTCTCTCCCCTCCACGCTCTCCACCTCCCCTCCCCCTCTTCCTCCCCCCTCTCCTCTCCCCGCCACCTCCCTTTCCTCCTCTCTTCACCATCCCTCTCCTCTCACCTCTCCTTCCCCCACCCCTCTTTAACCCTTCCCTCTCTCTCCCAAACACCCCCTTCCTTCTCTCCCCCTGCCCCTAACCCCTGTCCCTCTTCCACCACTCCCCCTACCCCTCCCCCCACTCTTCCTCTACCCCTCTCTCCCTCTTCCACCACTCCCCCACCTCCCTCCCCTCTCTCTCTACCACTTCCAGCCACTCTCCCCTACACCTCCCTCCCTCCCCACTTCCACTTCTCTCTCCCCATCCCCCACCTCCCCATCTCCCTCCCCCACCCCTCTCTCCCCCCCTCCCTTCCCTCTCCCTCCCCACTCTTTCCCCCTCTCTCTGCTCTCCCCCCCACTCTTCTCCATCCCCCTCTCCCCCTCCCTCCACACTTCCCCCTCTCTCCCCTACCCCTCTCCGTACCCCTCTCCTCTCCTCCTCCACACTCTTCCCCCTCTCTCCCCTTCCCCTCCTCCCTCTCTCCTCCACTCCCGCACCCCTCTCACCCCCCCTGAACCCTCTCACACCCTCCCCCACCCCCTCCTCCTCCCACTCCATCTCCCTCTCTCCTCACCCCTCCCACCCCCCCACTCTCCCCCACCCCTTCCACCCCCTTCCCCTCGCTCTTACACCACTCCCTGCTACCCCTCTCACCCACTCTTCCCCTCGCCCTCCCCTTTCTCTCTCTCCCCCTCCTCTCTCACCCCCTCTCTCCCCACCTCTCTCCCTCTCATCCTCCTCTCTCCCCCTCCACTCTCTCCCCTACCCCTCTTCCTCCCCCTCCTCTCCCCTTCTCCCTAACCCCTCTCCTCTCACCTTTCCCTCTCTCCCCTCCCCCCTGCCCCGCCCCCACCCCCTCCCCGCAAACGCACGTTGGGGGAACAGACCCAACGGGTCTGCACTTGGTCTAGTTTCTATTAAAACTAGAATTCAGTGGGGGCGTGTTTCTAGATCTACGGTTCCAATTTTTACATTTTCATCTGATCACAATCCACACATTTTGGGATTGGCAAAGTATCACTAGTGGTTGCAATAGTTGTAACAAGTTAGCATGTTTATAGTATGAGATGATTCTAAGGTGTAACTAACTTCTGAAAGAATAAAATCAGGAACATGAATGTCATGTCTGTTATTTATAGCTGCAATATCCATTTGCACCTGTAGAACTGCTCTTGGCCTCAATGTATCCACAGTGTACATTAAGGTGCATGAATGTTCTTTAATGGGTAAATTAGTAATAATCACATGTGTTACTAAAAGCTAATCTCAAAACATTATTATTATGCACAATTACAGTACATTTTTTTTGCAATTTTTCACCTGTGTTTATATTGCTAATCTTCTGAGATGTGGAATTTTGGAAAATTAATTGGGAAGAAAAGTCAGTGACTGATTTTTTTTTTTTCTTGTGCTACTGCATGAGATCCCTGGGCTTCTTTGTAACTTGTGCAGTCATCGGATGGTTCCATGAATAGAATTTTTTTTTAAATCACAAACAACAATGTGAGTGAGAATGAAGTTGTCTGAGGTAATAACTTCGGTGGAATGACATTGGAAATTCTGTCTAAAGATTATGTACAAGACAATGAAACTACTCAATTTTAATTGCCTCTTATGTGATTGTGGGCAAATTTATTGTCATGTCAATCATTATTATTGTCAAAATAATAAAAATGAGTGTTTTAATTTGTTGCTAGTTTGTTATTAATTCTTTGTAATTGCTTGTATTGGTGCCAGATGAAGGCATATTCATAGCTCCAGTCTCAATGTGGTTTCAACTTTCTTAATGTCAATGATACGGTCATGCAACATTCAACCACTGAAAGAAAAGGTAATGGTAAATATGGCACTGAATGGCCTGCCTGAAGATTTTTTTTTTTCCCCACAAAAAAAAAGTATTCTTGTTACAGGCTCCTTCCTTGGGGAATTCACAAACTAAAATGTCTATTTGATCTTGGTTCAGATTTATGACATCTTAAATTTTACAATCATCCATTTTTTTTAAGTTCTGAAAATAACAAATTGTCAAAATGATCAACATGGAAAAATGTTTGAAACTGAACAGTTATAGGACAAAATCCAATTTACTCACAATTAGTTTAAGAAGAAACTGCAGATGCTGGAAAATCGAAGGTACACAAAAATGCTGGAGAAACTCAGCGGGTACAGCAGCATCGATGGAGCAAAGGAAATGGGTAATGTTTCGGGCCGAAACCCTTCTTCAGACTGATAGGGGGTGGGGGGAGGCGGGGAGAAGAAAGGAAAAAGAAGGAGGAGCCCGAGGGCTGAGGGAGACGTAGGAGGGGGAGGAGACAGCAAGGGTTAACAGAATTGTGAGAAATCGATGTTCATGCCACCACGATGCAGACCCAAGCGGAATATGAGGTGCTGTTCCTCCAATTTCCGGTGTTGCTCACTCTGGTCGTGGAGGAGGCCCAGGATAGAGGTCGGATACAGAATGGGAGGGTGAGTTGAAGTGCTGAGCCACCGGGAGGTCAGGTTGGTTGATACAGACCGAGCGAGGTGTTCGGCGAAACGATCGCCAAGCCTACGCTTGGTCTCACCGATATAGATCATCTAGAGCAGCAAATGGAATAGATGAGGTTGGAGGAGGTGCAGGCGAATCTCTGTCGCACCTGGAACGACTGTTTGGGTCCTTGAATGGAGTCAAGGGGGGAGGTAAAACGACAAGTGTAGCATCTCTTGCGGTTGCAAGGGAAAGTACCCGGGGAAGGGGTGGAGCAGAAGGGAAGGGAAGAATTGACAAGGGAGTTACAGAGGGAGCAGTCTTTGCGGAATGCAGACGGGAGGGAGATGTGAAGATGTGGCGAGTGGTGGGGTCACGTTGGAGGTGGTGAAACTGACAGAGGACTATTTGTTGTATGTGCTGGATAGTGGGGTGAAGGGTGAGGACCAGGGGGACTCTGCCCTTGTTGCGAGTGGAGGGGGTGGGAAGAGAGCAGTGTTACGGGTTATGGAGGAGACCCTGGTGCGAGCCTCATCTATAATAGAGGAGGGGAACCCCTGTTTCCTGAAGAATGAGGACATTTGCGATGCCCTGGTGTGGAACACTTCATCCTGGGAGCAGATGCGGCATAGACGGAGGAATAGTGGATGGAGTCCTTACCGGAAGCAGGGTGGGAGGAAGAGTAGTTAAGATAGCCGTGGGAGTCAGTGGGTTTATAGTGGATGTCGGTCAGAAGTCTATAACCTGCGATGGAGATAGTGAGGTCAAGGAATGGTAGGGAAGTGTCGGAAATGGTCCAGGTGTATTTGAGTGCCGATGGAAGTTGGTGGTGAAGCGGATGAAGTCAGCCAGTTGTGTGTGGGTGCAGGAGGTAGCACAAAAGCTGTCGTCGATGTAGTGGAGGTAGAGGTCGGGGATGGGGCCCTGGTACGCCTCGAACAAGGATTGCTCGACGTACCCGACAAAGAGGCAAGCATAGCTGGGGCCCAATGGGAGGAGTCAAACGAGAAGTTATTGAGGGTCTCAAATAGCAAGGACTTTAAATGAAACAACATTTTGGAAATGTTAAACATTCTGAAGAAGGGGTTCGGCCTGAACCGTTGCCTATTTCCTTCGCTCCATAGATGCTGCCTCACCCGCTGAGTTTCTCTAGCATTTTTGTCTACCTTGGAAATGTTAAGTTGTTGAATGGGGTTATCACATTTTGCTGATGTGCCCCTTAGAATAAGGATTCTGACATGTAGTAGGTCTATTAGCGTCAATATGGACACTTGTTTGTGTCTTCTCATAAAGCCAGCTGGGTTTTGTGGGAATTTTGAGGAGCCAACATCACAGTCTCAACAGCAATCCATTGGCAGGATACATTCTCAGTCCTCAGTATATTCCTATACTTTCAAGCCTGGCCAGCCAAATTCTGCTCTAACTCCATCTACAAATTTACTGATAACACCACCGTACTGGATCTCGAACAAGGACAAGACCGTACGGCATGGAGAGCTTAGTTACAACAATCAAGACGACAAACTTTCCCTCAATACCAGATAGGTGATGGAGCCATCAACTTCAGGAAATGAGGTGGTGTGCATGCTTCAATGGTGCAGAGGTGGAAATGGATAGCAGGTTCCCAAGTAAATATCACTAACAATTTGTTGTGGACTAACCACGTGGACGCTACCGTCAAAACACAACACCCACGCCTCTACTTCTTTGGGAGACTAATTAATACAGATGCACTGCAGGGAGCATACTGCTTGCATCTCAGCTTTCTTTCTGCTCCGCCCAAGACCGCAAGGAATTGCAGAGTTGTAGATGTAGCCGAATGCATCGCACAGATCAATTTTCCCATCTTTGATTCTATTCGCAGAATCAATGAGCTTTTCACCCAAGATAGACACAAAGTATTGGAGTAACTCAGTGAGTCATGCAGCATACCTGAAAATAAAGGATGGGTGACATTTCAGGTCGAAACTCTTCTTCAGACTGTGGGAATCACGTTGGGAAAGCAGCAAGAGAAGGTCTCTCCGAACTCCAACACAAAGTGCTGGAGTGGCTCAGCTGGTTGGGCAAGTATGAAGACGGTCTCCTCCTCTCCCCACAGGTGCTGTGAGACCTTCCCTCACTGCTCCACCTCTGATTCCCACAGTCTGAAGAAGGGATCCGACCCGAAACATCACTCATCCTTTACATCCAGAGATGGTGACTGAGTTACTCCAGCACTCTGTGTCTATCTTCGGTGTGCAGCAGCATCTAAGGAGCGAAGGAGATAGGCGACGTTTCGGGTCGAGACCCTTCTTCAGATTATCTCCTTCGCTCCTTAGATGCTGCTGCACCCGCTGAGTTTCTCCAGCTTTTTGTGTAACCCTCGATTCTCCAGCATCTGCAGTTCCTTCGTTAACACATCTGCAGTTCCTTCCTGCGCCGGACTGAGGAGCAGCTCCGGCGCTGTGGTCTGCGCTATAATCTTTGCTACACACCAGCCCATTGGATTTCGGAGGAGTGATCTATCTTGCTCCTCCATAATCTTTGGTCTGCGCCTTGGGGCGGATCACACGGCTTGACGCCGCGGTGGTCGGAGCCAGCGATACTAGAGGAGCGGAGAGCAGGGGCTCCCTCTAGCGGCATCTTTGGTGGGAGCGGAGAGCAGGGGCTCCCTCTAGCGGCATCTTTGGTGGGAGGGGGAGCAGGGGAGAGGAGCCGACATGGCGGCCGGCCCGCCCGTCACCATCAGCATCGAGGCGGCCTGCGAGAATCAGGTGCAGGAGGTCGCTCTCGATGGCACCGAGGCCTACTTGCAGCCGCTCTCCATGTCCGAGAACCTGGCCAAGTTAGCGCAGAAAATCGACTTTAACCGCAGTGACTCTGAGGGCGAGGAGGCCCAGGCTCAGGGCGGGGAAGAGTGGGCGCAGCGGCAGCAGAACAGCGACGACGATGACGGTGAGTCCCACTCACTCACTCACTCACTGCTCGCTGGTGGTGCGGGCGTACAGCTCTTCACTTAGAAACATAGAAACATAGAAATTAGGTGCAGGAGTAGGCCATTCAGCCCTTCGAGCCTGCACCGCCATTCAATATGATCATGGCTGATCATCCAACTCAGTATCCCGTACCTGCCTTCTCTCCATACCCTCTGATCCCCTTAGCCACAAGGGCCACATCCAACTCACTCTTAAATACAGCCAATGAACTGGCCTCAACTACCCTCTGTGGCAGAGAGTTCCAGAGACTCACCACTCTCTGTGTGAAAAAAGTCTTTCTCATCTCGGTCTTAAAGGATTTCCCCCTTATCCTTAAGCTGTGACCCCTTGTCCTGGACTTCCCCAACATCTGGAAGAATCTTCCTGCATCTAGCCTCCTTCCTCACTTTGTTGCCGTTGAAGCGGCTGTTGTGCCTCACTCATCACAGCCTATGGGCAGACGCAGCCACTAATGGGGCAGAGCAGAGCCCCACTCTGGTCACTGAGTTTGAGTTCAGTTTATTGTCACATGTACCGAGGTTTTCTGTGCCAAAATGTCTGCACCAGGATACATTTATGTAATTGATCGCAAGTGTTGAAAAGCAGGATTGATGTAGATGAGTAGTCAATGGCCGGCTTAGACATGATGCGCTGAAGGGCCTTCGGACTTTGATTCAGTGATATACCATTTGAACAAAAGGTGGCACCTGAAATTGCTCGTAGTGCATCAGGATATCATGTCTACTGAGCTTCATCCACTGAATGTGGTAAATGCAAAGGGTGGGCCATGTTAAATAGTTGGATTGGGCTTTGTGATTACCTTAAGAAAAGTCCAGGCAGACTGGAATGCCCAAATATGTTTTCTGTGCCAAAATGTTCTATTATAGACAATAGACAATAGGTGCAGGAATAGGCCATTCGGCCCTTCGAGCCATTCAATGTGATCATGGCTGATCATCCCCAATCAGTACCCCGTTCCTGCCCTCTCCCCATATCCCCTGACTCCACTATCTTTAAGAGCCCTATCTAGCTCTCCATTGAAAGTATCCAGAGGACTGGCCTCCACCACCCTCTGAGGCAGATAATTCCACAGACTCAAAACTCTCTGTGAGAAAAAGTGTTTCTTCATCTCTGTTCTAAATGACTTCCCCCTTATTCTTAAACTGTGGCTCCTGGTTCTGGACTCCCCCAACATCGGGATCATGTTTCCTGCGTCCAAACCTTTAATAATCTTAAATGTTTCAATAAGATATCCTCTCATCCTTCTAAACTCCAGATTATCATTCTTTTAGTCTAGCTGTAATATTAATCAGAAGATTGTTCCGTATTCTAATCCAAGAGTTCAAACATAATAAAACCAATGATAAAGTTCAGTAGAGTGAGCACATATGTTGTTTAGTTGTCTCGGGAATATGTACATCTCACTCTTTATAGAGAGCAAGGATATTGTATCTTTGTTGGTGTTTATCCCTGAACTAGTGCTGCTTAACCATTCAAATTGCTGATTATTTTCCTGTTTTTTTTAATGTGCATATCAGATGCTGCATTCCTACACTACATGGTACCTTTATTTCAAAAGAACTTCATAACTCTGGCGTATTTTTTCGACATTTTGAGGTAGTGAAAGGCACTATATATCCAAGGTCTTCCTTTTAATCCTGCTTTATTTTCTAATTTTTAGCAATGCTGAAGTTTCAGCCCTCCTTGTGGCCGTGGGACACAGTTAGAAATAACTTGAGAAGTACTCTGACAGAAATGTGCGTACTTTATGATGTACTTAATGTCCTCAAGGAGAAGAAGTATATGACCTTGGACCCAGTCTCTCAGGAATCACCACCTTCCAAACAGGTATTTCCACTTTGATCCACTACATCAAATTTAGGAATGAAATGTAGGAATGAAATACAGATGCTGGTTTAAACCGATGATCGGCACAAAAAGTTGGAGTAACTTAGTGGGGCAGGCAGCAGCTCTGGAGAGAAGAAATTGGTGACCCTTCTTCAGTCTAGTCAGGGAAAAGGGAAATGCGAGAGACAGACGATGATGTAGAGAGATAAAGAACGAATGAAAGATATGCAAAAAAGTAACTATGATAAAGGAAGCAGGCCATTGTTAGCTGTTTTGTGAAAACGAGAAACTGATGCTGCTTGGGTGCTGGTTGGATTGAGAGAGGAAATGCCGGGGTTACTTGAAGTTAGGGAAATCAATATTCATACCACTGGGCTGTAAGCTGCCCAAGTGAAATGTGAGAGTCTCTGTATGTAATAACATGTTAGTTGTGGATCGCAAGTCAAATCAATGCAAATGGTCTGTGTCTTTAAACCCCTGTCTCACGGTGCGAGTTGGCCCACGAGTGAGCCCGCGTTTTCACTCGTGGTGATCACGTACCGGGAATGTAGCGGCAACGTCGCAACTCGCGCGATCAACTTGACCACTCGTGGCGCTAACGGCAGGTACCCGTGAAACTTGATCTCGTGTAAAAAATCAAACATGTTTGATTTTTTTCCACGTGTCAAATTCACTGTTCAGGGAAAAAATTGAAACATTTTAACTCGTTGTAATAACGTAGGGCCCGTGCGTTGACCTTAGTGTCTTGTGAGTCTAACGTGTTAACCCGTGGGCACATCGGCAGCTGGACAGAGTAAAAAAAAAGGTGATTTCAACATCAGCACGTGACATGCTCAATCGAGGGCGTTTCACCTCATTGCTGGTGAATATCTGCTTCAGCTGATGTGAAGAAGGGTCTCGACCCGAAGCGTCACCCAATCCTTCTCTCCAGAGATGCTGCCTGTCCCACTGAGTTACTCCAGCATTTCGTGTCTATCTCAGCAGGGCACGGTCCCGCGGTTAACACCACACTCCAGACCTATCTAACCCTTTATTTGTGAAAGTTCCACACATATTTATCGATACTTTTTCCGGCAATGTGCCCAGGCTACGGACACCACACTGAGCCCAAACTAAAACAATCCCAGTGCTTATTGGTGTGTATGGTTTGACCGAGGACACGTGCAATTTGGCCGAGGCACTTCACTGTCCGTGTGTAGGAAGGAGCTGCAGATGCTGGTTTACACCGACGATAGGCACAAAATGCTGGAGTAACTCAGCGGGACAGGCAGCGCCTCTGGAGAGAAGGAATGGGTGATGTTTCGGGTCGGGACCCTTCTTCACTCATTCTTCCCTCGTCGATGTGAACTTGTGGGGGGTGCGAGGAATCGGGCGTCGCTGGGTAAGGGGAAGAGAGGTTTTACTGCTGAATTTTGCGCAACAGGAGCATGAAGTGGTGGTAAGGTCCGTTTAAACTATCTCGTGTGTCTCAGGATGGAGATGTCTTCTTTAATATTGTTGCTTTATTAAAACATACCTCCATTCACGGTTCGCTCAAGAGTAACGGGAGAAGAACTTGGTAACTCGGGAGAGGAAGTTGGAACATCGCAGCAATGACATACCCATGGGAACTCGGTTAAACACTTGATCATAAACTTGAAGTCTCGTACACAACCACGAGTCTTTCACTCGGGGTACCTCGTGGATCAACTCGCACCGTGAGACACGACCATTAATGTATAATATGGTGAAAAGTTTCCATAACATGAATAGTTGCATTGAAACGTTTTAGAAGTGAAAATCTTGGGTTTTTCCATAGGAATAGGAATATTTGATTGTCACGTGTGACCTGGCACAGTGAAATTCTTTATGCGTACACAATGTATACAAATAGCAGCCACCTACGGCACTGATTGTACATCTTATCTTCATTTTATTCTTGTGGAAATGCTTATTCTTCTCTCAGTAATTGATTACCTTTTTAGCAGGAATATTTGTTCAAATAGCATAAATGATCTGGGGGCATGAGCCTGCAGATGTGGTAATCTGGAGTAAAAATCAAACAGGTGGAGAAACTCAGTGAGTTCAGCATTTGTGCAGGGAAATGAAATGTTGATGTTTCGGATGCTGTATCAGAACTGAAAAATGTTGGGGCATTTGATTTTATGGGGTATTTACAGTAAAAGTGCTTTTTCCTTCCAGCATGCTGATTGCCATATATGTATTTTCCATCAGGGTTTGCAACTATGTGGGAAGAAGAAATCCCTCGCTGGAGCTGCTCAGATTCTCTTGAAAGGAGCAGAAAGATTAAATAAATCAGTGTCTGAAAACCAGGAACATAAACATCAAAGAGACTTTAACTCAGAGCTACTCAGACTACGACAGCACTGGAAATTAAGAAAAGTGGGTGACAAGATCCTTGGAGATTTGAGTTATAGAAGTGCAGGTATGCAGGGTTACAGTTCTTAACTTTGCCAGTGTCTAAAAATCTGTCAGGCTTGGTCTTTGAGTATATTTATTCACAATCCCCTAAACTAAATGTTCTCTGGAATTAAGAAATTTCTAATGTTAATCCTAAATACTGACATTTAATCTTGACATTTTTCCTCTGCATCTAGACTCTCTATTTTGAGGAAATCACTTTTCTGCTTTAATCTCAATCCTTTTCAGATTGAAATTTAAGAGTTTGATATAGTGAATGTATCTCGTTTACATTTGATCTTTTCTTGTATGAAAGCCTCACATATTTTTTATTAATCCGGTCGGTGAATGTACATTATGCTGTGTCCTAAGCAAATACAGCCCTCTTGGTTACAGAAATTAAAGTGACACATTATTCTGAGCATTGCTGAAGCCTGGTGCAATTGTATAAAGACTATTTACTTATGCATTCTGGTCTCCTGCAATTCTTTGCTTGCATAACTTAAATCTTTGTTTCTTCAAGCAGTGTACCAAGATTCTGTTGTACACAATATCTCATTATTTAAAATACATTGTTTTATTCTTACCAAAAAAAAGCTACATATTCCCATTCAACAATTCATCTACTGTCTTTTTGCCCATTCCATTATCTGTGTGTATTTATTCATTTTCCTCATCTAATTTTTTCTGATAAATGTTTTCTAGTCAACAAATATGCGCATGTAAAATAACTGTCTTTTCACTCGTGTTGTTAATTTGGATTGTAAATAGCCGAAAGACAGGTATTGATTTTTGCATATTCCATGCATAACAAGAGTTTGTTATCTGTTTTCTTAAATATTTTAATTTATTTATTTTATTATATTCCAGGCTAACCTTTTGATGTTTTTTTTTCCAATCGGCTCTTCCATGCTTAACATTTTTATGTTGTCTTTGTGCAACAATCTGACATCTAACAGTATAACTTTGGAAATTAAAAATAAGCATAAAAATAAATAATAAAAGTAAGTATCCTCACCATGCAATTTTCATCATAAAATTCCAGCTAAATCACCATAAACTTCAAATATCAGATGTAATGCAGAATTCCTCTAAAGAATAAAAGCACTTATTAAAGCACTTATACTCATTAAACTTGTTTTTTTCTTTCCATAGGGTCCCTTTTTCCACATCATGGGACATTTGAAGTAATAAAGAATACCGATCTGGATTTAGATAAGAAAATTCCAGATGATTATTGCCCTCTTGATATAATGATTCCTAGTGACCTGGAGGGATCAGCATATATAAAGGTAATAACTCGTGGTGTCTAGTCTTGGATGACTAATCGTTTGTCTTCTCCTCCCATATTATTTCATTCACATCATTACAATTATTTGCAGGATTTAATGAGTGATTAATGTCCTGCCATTGCTCACCATTTTCACTTGCAGTAATTGAATCAAGTATAATATCAATATTTATAGCTTGTTGTGATTTGTCAGAAGAGGTGCCCAGTAATTGAATCAAGTATAATATCAATATTTATAGCTTGCTGTGATTTGTCAGAAGAGGTGCCGTCTTCAGGAAAAAGCGGGGGCTTTCTGAATTGATTGATTGATTGATTGATTGAATTTTGAAGGGTGTATGGAATAAATTGCATTCTGAGAACAACTGGAGTATTATTTCATTGATTTCGATGAATACAAAATAATGTAGGAGGAAGTACAAAGGAGTTGTAAATAGAGATTGGCACACTTCATGTTAACAATTTGTTTTTAATAATTTGGAATGGAGGACATGTATCCTGAAAAATCAATTAATACTTGTGACAGCATTTCCTTGTTGAATGACTTGTGCAATTGCAACATCAGGATTATTGTAAATCTATGAATTTTCTTTCAAAGGTTTCTATACAGAAGCAGACTCATGATATTGGAGATCTTGGTACAGTCAACCTCTTTAGAAGGCCTTCACTGAAGACCAATACAGGTACTTAGAGGTTCAGAATTAAAACAATGTTTTTTATCCCTTGCCTCTGTGTTTCTGTTGAATGATAAGAATGCTAGTTATAATAGAAATTATTAGCATTTTAACTACACATTTTGTGTTTATAAGGTAGAATGGTTCTAGGAATTATTTGTTTTCCTTTAAATGAAATTTCACAACGGTGATTTACATATCACCTGCCCTAATGTATCACCCTTTGTAATATTGGCGGGTTTAGAGTTCAATATCTGAGATGTGAACATAGAGATTTAGGAGCTAGACAAAAATGCTGGAGAAACTAAAGAGGCGGAGACAGTAGGCTTGTGGGCGAGCTGGGATGGGGAGGAGAAGGAGGGAGAAAGCAAGGACTACCTGAAATATGAGGTAGAAAGGACAGAAAGGTCGGATTCGGAAGGGGAGGGGGAGAAGGAGTTGAAGTGCTGAGCCAGCGGGAGATCACTTTGATTATTGCGAACTGAGCGGAGGTGTTGGGCGAAGCGATCGCCAAGCCTGCGCCTGGACTAACCGATGTAGAGAAGTTGACACCTGGAACAGTGGATGCAGTAGATGAGGTTGGAGGACGTGCAGGTGAACCTCTGCCTCACCTGGAAAGACGGCTTGGGTCCTTGCATGGAGTCGAGGGGGGGAGCAAAGCGCATTTCCTGCGGTTGCAAGGGAAAGTACCAGGGGAGGGGGTGGGGTGGGAAGGGACAAATTGACCAGGGAGTTATGGAGGGAACAGTCTCTGCGGAAAGCCGAAAGGGGAGAAGGTGGGAAGATGTGGCCAGTGGTGGGATCCTGTTGGAGGTGGCGAAAATGTCGGAGGATTATATGTTGTATGCGATGGCTGGTAGGGTGGAAGGTGAGGACAAGGGGGACTCTGTCCTTGTTACGAGTAGGGGTATGGGGAGTGAGAGCGGAGCTGCGGGATATAGAGGAGACCCTGGTGAGAGCCTCATCTATAATAGAAGAGGGAACCCCTGTTCCCGAAAGAATGAGGACATCTCCGATGCCCTGGTCTGGACACCTCATTCTGGATGCAGATGCGGCGTAGACGGAGGAATTGGGAGTAGGGCAGGCACGTGCCATGAGTAATTAGTCAGGGTAGGCAGTGGCTTTTAAAAATCTTGAAAACCGCGCATGCGCAGATTATTCTCTCCCAGGCGAGCTCTCAGTCGGCTTTAAAATAAAATTGTGGAAACCGCGCATTTGCAGATTGTTCTCTCGACTTTTCTCAAGTTATTTGTCTTCAATAGGTCCTATCTCTTAATAAAGTATTTAAAAATTTACTTCCATATTATTTGTACATGAAATCCATTCTTCTCTCTTTGTTTTCTGTTGTACCAAGCTTTTTTAAATTATTTTTGTTCCTTTGCGCTGTTGAAGTTCTTTAAGTTCCGGTGTTGGTCTGCCATTTTCAATTATTTTGGTCTTTTCCTCGTAAGTTTGCTTCGAGAAACTCTTCAGGTAATCACTATCCATCTTTGAAATACCCGCGCATGCGCAGTAGGCTGGTGCGCATGCGCAGTGCTCAGCGCAGCACATGCATGTAGTCCACGGTGTAAAGGCAGAATTTCAGCTTGAAGCATCGTCGACGGCACGTGAATAGCACGTTTTAAATGTACTGCGGGAGAATTGTGCCTCCCTAAGAGATCGATCTGTTAGGGAAGCATAATTCTCCCGTGCCTTTACTATTTATGACCATTTTATATATGTTATATATGTTTTATATATATATATATAAAATAAAGACCATTTTATAATTTTAGTCAGGGTAGTCCATTTGACACAGGGTGCAAGCCTGGTTTCAAGCATTTCCACTGAAAGTTGCATGTGTTATAAACCGTGCTTTCGAAGCAACATCTAACATTGAAATGATTTTAAAGCAACATCCAGCATTAAAATTTAATTGACCACTACCATTGAGAAAGTCATAGGCACTTGAAAGTGTCACAATCTGCCAGTACCACTTAATTCTTACTTTGTGAAATGTCCTTCATTGCCGGGTATAAATATTCAGTTCAACAACAATATTAAAGAGTATTTTCTCCCAGAGGGATTGCAACAAGGTTCAAGGATTTTTAAAAGAGAGAATCAGGTTGAACAGTAAACATTGACTTTGGATGATGCCCTGATCCTGTAATGAATTCCAAAAAGAGGCATATTTCCATAAAATAAGACAATGCTAGCATAACTCCAGGGGCAGACTGGTGATTGATGACATGTTTTTGAGCATGTTATTTAGCTTTTATCACATTAACAGCTTCTAAAAATACTTTCTCCACATTCCAGTGTCGAAAATATGTTGGAAAACTTTCATGCTTCCAATTAATTTTAAGGAAACATATACAACTGAAGAACATAGTTATGCTGTTGATACATATCTCTCAAATAAACTACAGGTAATATGTTTTGAGGATGTAGGATTCCCACATTTTTCTGCTTCTAGCTGCCTGACTGACAATTCAACAGTTTTTGTCAAACTGTTTATTGGCACGGATTATTGATAGCAGATCAGCCATGATCACAATGAATGGCGGTGCTGGCTCGAAGGGCCAAATGGCCTCCTCCTGCACCTATTTTCTATGTTTCTATGTTTGTCAAATCCTCTGTTGTGTGTAAAAGGTAGGAACGTTCCTCTTATGGCGCTACAGTTGTTTTCATGTTGGAGTGAATGCCAAATTTACAACCAGAAGTAAATTCATCTGGAAAAATCCATTATAAAATGGAGACAAAAACTTCTATAAAGGATTTTGCAAATGGCAAGTATTTTCTATAATCAAGGGAGTCAGCTTAACATAATTGTGTTCTTGAGTGTGTCTTGACAAGTAAACTTTGCATCATTCTGAATAGCTTTCAATCTGCACATTATTTACAGGTACCGCACACTGGCAGTCCAAGCTGGAAGTAGCACAAAATGTTCTGTTGTGTAAAGAAATATTTGCACAACTGTCTCGAGAAGCAGTGCAAATTAAATCACAGATACCACACATTGTAGTAAAAAACCAGATCATCTCCCAACCATTTCCAGGTAAATAAAATAATTTTATTGTAGCATTTAAAGTACCATTCCATTTTTTCTTTGTAATTACAACATAACTTCTGTGCAGGATTTGGATCACATATTTATTCTGTGTTTATTTTAGTTTTCAATATTAGCAGATTCAAAATATTTCCATTTTTGTCACAATTTGTTACAAATATAAATGATGCTTCATGGTTTAAAAAAAATAAACTTTTAAAACATGAACAATTGCAATGTTGTTGCAGTTGGGCAATCATTTTACATTCAATCTTTTTAGGTTTTCATTGGCTGTTTAGATGTATGAAAGACAAACTTGTCAATGTCAGTAAACTGGGATTGCAATAGAGGTGATCCCTGCATTACTGCCACTCACCCAAAAGCAATTCACCCATGTAGAATTCTGAAGTTAATATGCAAAAATGTAAGATACAGACAACATTTGTTCTTACTGAATTTACAGAATAAGGCAAAAGAGGCAACAAATGTTGTCATATTTTTATTAGTTGCCCAATACTGTGGGACAATATGCTTTGTTGATTGGGTTGCTAGACCACATTGCAATGCTCTCTCTAGTCTGAGGTTGTGAACAGAAGTCTCAAAGTGCACTTTTCATCTGCGAGGCATCTTCCCTGATGTGCAAAACTAGTGGATTTGGGAAGGATTTAGGAAGTGGATAACAGGGAAAGAGATGGGATGCAAGGATCAGTGGAGAAAGATGATGTAGAAGGATTTCGGGTTGGGGGTGGGGGTGGTAATGGGTTAAAGTGCAATAACTTTGAGAAGTAGTGCAAAGGCCAAAACATTACCTTAAGGAGCTGGCCATGGCAATTGCAACTCCTGCAGTGTAGTGTGTCAGACAATGCCTTGCAGATGACTGCATTAATATTATATCCGGCAAAGTTACTAAGAACAGAATTGTTCTTCTTGTCATCCACTAAATAACTCTTGCAGGATTTTCACTGGTCTAAATTTTTACAGAGGTATAAAATGTTCAGACAAAAATGATTTCAATTTGCCGAACCTACTGTAGTGTTCCATTTTTGGATTGTTTATTGATAAGGTAAAATGTGATTTTCAGAATGAATTGGTTCTACAATTTGAATTGTGCAAATATGTTGAGCATTCCTTATATTGTGGAGATGTTGGTGGTTCTGCTTGCAACAGAGGAAGTTGACAACTGACAGATGTATTTTAAAATAGTGAAAGAGACAGAGAGCATACAGGAAAAATACTTCCCATTAGTGGTGATGAAAAATTAAGAAATGTTGAATGAAAATGATTGGAAAAAGAAGCAGACTTTTATTGCAGTTAAATCTTTTGTATGGGGTGTAGTAAATGTTTGGAATGCGGTAGTGGAGGCAGATTCAACTAGCATTCAAAAAAGGGTTTGAATAGGGACAATTTAGATTGTTTTTTAAATTATTTCTGATTGTATTTTTATTTTTTAGTACATTTTTTTCTACCTGAAGAAATCAGGCACAAAGTACAAAAGTGGTGACCTTTTTCTGACCAATGACCAATGTACTCTCTCTAAAAGATGTTAGTAAAAGTGGATAAGTTCAAGTTGTTTTAAAGGATCTTGTGCAATAAAACCCCAATAATCTGGCACCCAGTTATTTTGATTTTCTGAAGGTCTGGCATGTGGCTCGGCCATAGCACAGAAAGTGAACTGGGGGATTTGGGGACAGGTGTAAGTAGGGTGTATTACTACAGGTTGAGATCTGGACCATGAATCTGCTGTGCAGCCTGAGCCAGGGCTGGGATCAAAAATAGTAAAGTTAAAATATGTTTGGGTATTAATAGGAGGAACATTCAATAACCTGGAAAATCTAATAATTCAGTGCTAACAAAATCTTATGGGTACCAGATTAATGGCGTTTTATTGGAGTATGATCTGCTTCTTTTGGACACCATATACACATTCAGTTGCATTATGACACTCCTCAGGTTTGCAGTTATCCATTTCCTTGTGCCACTTTGTGAATGATAAGAAGGCTTCAAAAGTATGTGTTGATAAGCAACGACCTGATGACCATCTGTATGTCCTGGAACACAACCTGCATCAGCTAATGCGAGAGGTACTGAAGGTTATGAAAACAATTTAATTTGAACATAATTATCATAACAACTTCACATTTTATTTTAATGTAGGTGACTCTTCAAAGTGCACACTGACAATGTTTGGTGAGGATAGCTAATTTTAATAGGAAACTTGGAGGAAAAAGTTAAGTTCTATTTTTGGAGTGAAGTAAAGAACGACAAATTAAGAGGGTAAAAATGGTCCATGAAATATCCCTGTAACTAAGGTTGAACTAAGGTAGCCAGAGACATAGTGGATCTCCTCAAGGACCAAGGGGGTAAACTATGTGTGAGCCAGGTAATTTGGGCAAGATCAAGTTCGAAATTCCCTGAAAATGGCAACAAAGGTAACAAAGAAAGTAGATGGTGTATTTACTTACAAAATTGAAGCATAGAATATAAAGTTTAAGAAATTATGTTGCAACTTAACAAAACATTGTTTGCCTCAACTTGGGAGAATGTGTTTCGGGTCACCACACTGCTGGAAAAATGTGGTTATAAAAGTGTTGAGAAGATTCACCAGGACATTGCCCAGATTGGAGGACTTTGGTTATAGGGAGAGATTGGATAGGCTGGGCATGATTTCCCTGGACCATATGAAAGACTGGGGGGTGATCTAATAGAGGAATATAAAGTTGAAAGAGGCAGAGCTAGGATAGACACTTGGATTATTTCTCATGGTAGGGATATCAAAAACAGAAAGGTTTAAGGTGAGAGGAAGCAGTTTTAAAGGGGATTTGAATAGAACATTTTTCGAGATTGGTTGATACCTGGAACTTGCTGTCAGAAGAGGTGGTAGAGTCAGATACAATCCCTACAGACAAGAGATGTTTAGACAGGCACAGAAATGCAAAGCAAATTAAACCTCATGCAGTCAAATGGGATTGGTGGAGATAGACATACAGGTTGGTATGGACATGGTGTTTCTCTGTGCTATATAACTAATTCAATGGCTCTGAAGGAAGCTTACTGTATCTAGGCATGTTTGGTTGTATAATAAAGTTCGCATCAATGAGGCTTTTATCTCCGAGGAAAGATTGGATAAGTTGCTGTTTCCTTTGAGCAGATGAGATTGATAAAAGTATAGGTTGTGATGCATAAAACTGAGCACCCCAGACAGTAAATTGGAAGGATCTATTTTCCTGACCTGAAAATTAAAATATCAAGGAGCAATAATGTTAAATGATTGGGCAACTTCTCTGTACTTGCAGTTATAGAAACATAGAAAAAGGTGCAGGAGGAGGCCATTTGGCCCTTCGAGTCAGCACCGCCATTCATTGTGATCATGGCTGATCATAATCAGTAACCCGTACCTGCCTTTTCCCCATAACCCTTGATTCCGCTAGCCCCTAGAGCTCTATCCCACTCTTTTAAATTCATCTATTGAATTGGCCTCGACTGCCTTCTGTGGCGGAGAATTCCATAAATTCATAACTCTCTGGGTGAAAAAGTTTTTCTCATCTCAGTTTTAAATGGCCCCCCCTTTTATTATTTGACTGCGTCCCTTGGTTCTGGACTCCCTCAACATTGGGAATATTTTTCCTGCATCTAGCTTGTCCAGTCTTTTTATAATTTTATACGTTTCTATGAACCCCCCCTCATCCTTCAAAATAACCTCGTGAACCTACGCTGCACTGCCTCAATAGCAAGGATGTCCTTCCTCAAATTAGGATACCAAAACTGTACACAATACTCCAGATGTGGTCTCACCAGGGCCCTGTACAACTGTAGAAGGACCTCTTTACTCCTACACTCAAATCCCAGTGACCTAAGAATCTAAATCCTCAGCCATACATTCAGATCCGCTATCTCCCTGTTCCTGCCCTCACTAGCACGAGGAACTGGAAGCAAACCAGAGATAACCACCCTGGAGGTCCTGCTTTTCAGCCTTCTTCCGAGCTCTCTAAAGTCACGCTGCAGAATCTCTTTCCTCTTCTTCTCGACGTCATTTGTGCCGACATGCACTACCGCTTCCAGCTACCCACCTTCACCCTTGAGGATGCCCCGCAATTGGTCCGTGGTGTCCTGGATCCTGGCACCAGGGAGGCAACACACCATCCTTGAATCCCGCCTGTTGCCGCAGAAACCCCTGTCTGTACCTCTCACTATGGAGTCCCCCACTACCTGTCTCTTTGGCTTTGCTTCAGAGCCACGTTTTGACGTAGACCTGTCCGCCGCTCAGACCGACGGTGTCTCCTGTCCCGACAGCTTCCAAGAGGGTGAAGCTGTTTTCAAGAGGTACATCCCCTGGGGTCTCCTGTACTGCAAGTTTCCTTCTCTTCCTCATCGTCACACACCTTCTCTCTTGCAGTAGCTTAGGTGTAACGATCCCAGTGTAGGTCCTGTCCATGAAACTCTTGTTTTCTCAGATGATCCTGAGGTCATCCAGTTGCCTCTCCAGTGCCCCAACACGGTCCTTCAGGAGCTGACCTGGACACACTCTCCACAGTTGTAGCAGCCAGAGGCACCAGCTGTGTCCCTGACCTCCACATCCTGCAAGCATCACACTGAATCAGCTTGCCTGTCATTTCTTCGCTGCGTCTCAACCTCTCCAACTTTTGGCGCAGTCTCCTCCTTCAGCCTCCTCGCCGAAAACTCTCGAGCTAAAGACTCGCATTTTTCTCACAAGGCACTTCCCTCGACAAGGTTGTCCCTTCTCAGCCAATCCCTGAACTCACTCCTTCACCTGTCACTCCTCTGCTGACCTTGAAGGTGTGTGTTCTTGACTCAAAAGGGTCGTGGATACTCAGTTGAGTATATTCAAGGCTGGAAGCAGTGCATTAGGAATTGAAACAACTGTAGGTCAGATGGGAGTGCTTTCGTGAGGCGCTGTATTGCTGATGATTTTGTTGAAAGATGAGTTGGGTTTGAGGAACTGTATGGCCTAATTTTATTGCTTAAAATGTATCTTGCAGTTCCATAAACAGACCTTGAGTTCTTCAATGATGCCCCACCCAGCCACTGCACCTTTTGGGCTGAAGAGAATGAGGTTAGCAGGACCCCAAGCATATGATAAAGGAGAGATCAGTGCTCTACAGCAGAATGAAGGATTATTGGAGAAGATAATAAAACAGGCTAAGCATATCTTTTTGAGACGTAGGTGAGTATGATTGAGGAGCACTGTGCAAGCAAAAGAATGTTAAAAATGTTGGAAGTGTCAGGAGCAGAATATTTTTTGAAATATTTGAGGATTGTTTGTATGTTTTTAATTAATTTGGTGAAAATGACACTTAATATGTAAATTAAGGTTATATATAGATCTTGTAATTTAACACAGGAGCAATGGCTGATGTACACTAGTGAGTAATATATGGGTATTGTAAACCTAGAATTCTTTCAATATTAATTGATCAACAGTAGAACAATAAGTTGGCATGTCAGAGTCTATATGGGGAAAAGGAACAAAATATGGGGAACAATCCAATTAGTAAACATCGTGTCGCATTTAATAAAAGGAAAAATAAAGGGATATAATTGAAAAATGGGGAATTTATAATAGATCAATATTCCATTAGGATCTGGACACGCACGTCAATTATTGCATAGTTCTGGTTGCCAGATAATAAATAGGAATATTGATACTGGGAGAGTGCGGAGAAAATTTACCAGATACCAGAAATTAGGTATGCATTTCGGGATAGAATGAACAGATCAGGCTTTTCTTTCTCTGGAGGAATAAAGGGCAAGATGGGATTAAGACACATGTAAAATTATGAAGAGATTTGATAAAGTGGATGCAGAGTGAATTCTCCTTGTGGGGAAATGCATCTCAAGGCCTTCATTATCAGTTGTCGCCAAGATATGCAAGAGGGAATTCAGAAGAGGTATTTTATCCAGAATGGTGCAAATATGGCCTTCTGCACCACAGACAATGGATAGTCGGGTTATTGTCATATGCACACTGAGGTACGTGTGCAGTAAATATTTTGCTTGCAGCAACAGCAGCAGCAGCAGCAGCAACAACATCTCGAGTACTAAAGGGCCTGTCCCACTTGCATGTGATTGCATGCGTTTGGCACGACCAAACGGAAGCGGAATTCGTGCTAAGTTCGCGCGTGACGTAATTCGCGTCATACTCACCAATCAGCTGGGCAGGAGGCGGGCCGACTGAATTTGGGAGTCGGGCGTTGACGTCATCGCGCAAGGCCGTGCTGGGCGGTGACTTCATCGAGCAACGCCACGCGCTAGGCGTACGCCATCAAGACGCTGCGTACGGCGCCCTCAATGTTTCGATTTTCGGAGCCCCTCGCAATGTCGGGACCAGCCCCGCACAACTCCATAAGCCTCAAGCGACCACGTTTGGTCGCGCCAGGTGCATGCAATCGCATGCACGTGGGACAGGCCCTATAGTCTCAGCCACACAAAAAAACATGAATGATATACAGATTCTGCAGGACTGTGTAAAGAAAAAGACATTAATTAAATAATTAGAGAACAGGCCAATAGTCTAGATACATTTAGTTAGAAGGGTTGAAGCAAATTGAATTTTAAAAGGAAGCTTGGAGAAGAGTCCAGTTCATTGGCTATATTTAAGAGGGAGTTAGATGTGGCCCTTGTGGCTAAAGGGATCGGGGGTATGGAGAGAAAGCAGGTACAGGATACTGTTGGATGATCAGCCATGATCATATCGAAGGGCCGAATGGCCTACTCCTGCACCTATTTTCTATGTTTCTATAAGTCAAAGAGAGAGAAGGAAATGGTGGGCCAACTGGCCTATTTTGCCTCATAAATCATATGTAGACAATCTTGTGCAGCCCGAGGCATTTATAATGTTGCTAATTTGGAAAGCATACCAAAGCATTTCATAATATCATAAATCACAAGCAGTTTTCAGTAATGTATTTTGGGAATGTATATAGTGAACATATATTTCTGTTTTTAACTTTAGAACTGCAAGGACAATTGACAGTTTGGCCAGTCGTATTGAAGATCCGCAGATACAAGCTCATTGGTCAAATATTAATGATGTGTATGAATCTAGTGTGAAGGTGTTGATAACATCTCAAGGCTATGAGCAGATTTGCAAGTGAGTACTTGTGCAATGATAAATTTGGTGTTTATTTTTCACACCAGTGTTGCTTACATTTGAATAAACGTTTTGACATGACATAGAATATGTACTATTTTCTAAGTATCTGATATAAGTGCTTGAGATGAGACTTTTCTGATCTCAAGATGCTGCTGGTAATTATTTTTCGGATGGACAACTGCCCCTCCCATTGAGACTTTAATATTGATCTTTTGTCTGATATTGATTAGTATTTTAGATTTCTATAAACCTGACCAAGAGTAGCGTTCCATTTATTCAGATTGCAATAGGTATGAAACTTTAATTCAACTATTTCCTCAATTCTGAACATCTATAATTCTGTGTATAGGTGTTCTTTATAAGAATTTGCATTTCTGCTTGGATATGATTTTTTTTTTCCCTTCTCGTCTCAGATCAATTCAGCTGCAGTTGAACATTGGTATTGAACAGATTAAGGTGGTGCACAGGGATGGTAGAGTAATTACACTCTCTCACCAGGAGCAGGAATTGCAGGACTTCCTTCTATCCCAGGTAACCATTTGAAAGAAACTGTACAATAACGATCAAGACACAGTGAATGCAATGAAATAATTTATAATGCACAAAGATTCATTAAAAGAACGAAGTTGCTGAGATATCAGCATGCTTTAAATTCTCCTGACCCAAAACGTCACCTATCCATGTTCTCCACAATTCCTGCCTGACAGGCTGAGTTACTCCAGCACTTTGTGCCTTTCTTTGTAAACCAGCATCTGCAGTTCCTTGTTTCTACTGTTTATATATAATCTGTATTTGGTAGCTTTTACTCTTTTGAATTTGAACTAAAATCGAACATTTCATTTTTGATGCAAGCATTGTAAAACCATATTTTATGTTGTACCTTGTATATATATCCTATATCCACAATACAATACAACAATACGGTTTTATTCGTCACATTGCACATAAAGTGCAAGTGAAATGAATTTGCCAGCAGCAGTTCAATGATAAAGAACACACAATACACAATAAAAATTGAACATAAACATCCACCACAGCATTCATCACTGTGGTGGAAGGCACAATAATTGGACAGACCTCCACCCTTCGCAGCCACCGCTGCAGGTGTCCAGATGTGCCGACAAGGTAAAAAGTCCTGAATCGGTGCCTCCCCACCGGAGACCGCAGTTTCAGGTTGGTGTAGGCCGCAGGGCCGGCGATCAGAGATTTAAAGTTTGTGCCTCAGCCAGAAGCACCGCAGACTGCAGGGCTGGCGGTCTGGAGCTCCTCTCCAGGGATCCCTGGCCAGGGACCCCGCTCCTGATGGTAAGTAAGTCCCCGCCACGTCCGCGGTAGTAGTAGGCCGCGGGCTGGCATTCGGAGCTTCTTCTTACCCCGGGTCCCCAACGTGAGATTCCGGGCTGCAGACACCGCACCGCTGAAGCTCTGCTTCAGGCTGCCGCGGGCCAGCGAAACAGAGCGCTCCCCTCCGTCGAGACCCCGGCGAGGGCTCGCCGGCTCCACGCCGAGACGCCGCGCTGCGCCCGCGACTGAAGCCCCGGGCGCGTCTCCAGGAAAGGCCACCCGATCCTCGCTGTTAGGCCACGGGGGAGGCGACCTGGAAAAAGTTGCCTCTCCGTGGAGGAGGTGACCTAAACAGTTTCCCCCTTACCCCCCATACCACCCCCCCACACAAGACACACACAGAAACATTAAAACCACACATTAAAACATACTAAAAAAACAAAAAAAGTTGAAAAAAACGAACACGCTGCTGACAGGGCGCCGGCTCGCAGCCACCCCACCGACCGACATTGAGCTAGATCTTGTTCATCAATTCACTAAAGGATTTGGGAAACCATGTCTATTAAATTTGCTTCCTAAGGTTGAATCGGTCCAAAATGGATTGGCTCTGACTTTTTAAATCACAGCTCACGGCTCGGCAAACAATCTGAATTACTTGGGTTATGAGTGTTTTATGGAATTCAAAAACATCTAAGGTGTACTAGAAATCAATAATTTATATAACTTAAATTATTAAAAATGAAAGCAACACTCTTGGAAATGTTTGAAACTTTAAAATTAACTCAATTCCTAAGTTTCCTACTTCCATTCTCCCTATTTTAAGCCAATAAACTAATAGTTAATCTGCTGCAGGTTCAGTGGATAGGAATTGTGAGAGGTATATGCTCTGCATCGAGTCCAACACCAAGGTACGTTGGCGAATCAGTAGTGAAGCGTAACCAGAAAGTTTGCAACGTCTGCATTTATGTAGGAGTAATAAATCCTAAACTTGGTGATACTTACAGTGCCCTCCATAACGTTTGGGACAAAGACCCATCATTTATTTATTTGCCTCTGTACTCCACAATTTGAGATTTATAATAGAAAAAAATCACATTAAAGTGTACATTGTCAGATTTTGTTAAAGGCCATTTTTATACATTTTGGTTTCACCATTTAGAAATTACAGCTGTGTTTATCCATAGCCTCCCCCCCCCCAATTTCAGGGCAACATTATGTTTGTGACACAGCAATGTCATGTAAATTAAAGTAGTCATGTTTCGCATTTTACTTCGGAGTCACGTGAGTCGCTTCTGCCAGCAGTAAGTTTAAACTCCAGGTAAGTATTTGTTACCTGTTTTTTGATGTCCTGCAGGAACCCTTTTTTCCACAGAGGTTCCTGTCGGGTGCCGACGAGGGAACCAGCTGCGGGCTGTGGGGAAACCCCGGTCCTACCGCGGAAGCAGGTAGCTGGGGAATGTCGGGCTCGCGGAGTTCAGTCACTACGGTCAGTGACTTCTGAACGCGGGGTTCCCGGGGAGCGGAACTACAGCAGAAGTGCGGTTCTCAGACCGCAGTGGCCCACAATATGGGGCTGAAGCTGGCCAGAACGGTCAGCCCGGGTGCCGTGGGGGGTTCCCCTTGGTAGGGCACACAGACGCTAGGTTTCCCCGGGGAGGGGAAACCCAGCAGCAATGCGGTGTCCAGACCGCAGTAGTTTAGAATAGGGGGGGGAAACCGACCAATATGGTCAGGCCTGATGCCGGGAGGGTTCCCCACCAGATAATGTAAACAATTTTAGGTTGACCAGGATGGAGCCCTTGTGGAGAGGAGGCTCCATCTAGATACACTCCAACTACAGGAGTTGTGACAGTGCCGGGCATATGGTTGAGCCTGAGCCAGCAGCACCTTTGCACAGGGCTGCTTTGGGGGATGTCGATTCTGTGATAATGATGGGCATATAGGTAAGCCTGAGCAGCAGCACCTATTCCACAGGGCTGCTTTATGGGATGCCGAATCTATGGCAATGCCAAGCATATGGATGAGCCCAAGTCAGCAGCACCTATTGCACAGGGCTGCTTGATGGGATGCCAAGTTTATGGCAATACCGGGCATACGTCAGCAGCATCTATTGCACAGGGCTGCTTGACGGGAAGCCGGGCATAAGGATGAGCCCGAGCCAGCAGCACCTATTCCACAGGGCTGCTTTATGAGATACCGAGTCGATGGATCGCTGGCCTATGGCAGAGGCCACACCAGCAGCACCATGTAACAGGGCTGTTTTATGTTGAGGCTATGGCAGCACCGGCATTTGGGAGAGCCACGCTAGCAGCACCTTATAGCAGGGCTGCTTAATGTAGGCAGCAAAATCTGTAGAAGGGCTGCATAATGTTTCCCTCATGGGAGAGGCGAGCTTCCTGGGGCAGTTTGTTCTTACACTGAAGGTCTACAGCAAGGGACCATTTACAAGTGGATAAGATTTACACTTGGTTGAACAATACAAATGATCAAGACATCTTCATCGATTTAGAGGCATCTAACCATGCAAAATTGGACAACACTAGCATTCTAAGCAGGCTGGAATTGGCCAGAATTGTGTTGAGGTAGGTGCAGTACTTTGACAGGGTTGCCTTCAAGATAGGTTCAAAAATATGGGCAAGGTTCATTATTATGCTCAGGTTGTCTTACAAGACAGGCTCGGGAATCGGGCCAGAGTTGCCGTACAAGGCAGACGTAAAGGATGACAGGCGTGGTCTGTTCATTATGAAATATGGCTGATTAACAACTGGATTCATAGGGTGAGCCCATTTACAGTATCATTGGAGATATTTGGAGGAGGCATTGCTGTGATGAGGCAATATAATAGTATAATGACAATAAAGTCTGGATGATAATTTTAATACTGTATTTTGATAAAATCCACTGTTTCAGTCTCAAACGATGTTTGAGAAATTGGGCTCCTCTATTCAATTAAAATTAAGTTGTTATCAAATAGACTTATTGGAGGTGTTGCAGAGCAGCATACCCCAACACATGAAAGCCAACGGGTCAGTATTAATCTGACGCCGGGTCCATGGCAGTGTCGGCCAATTTGAGAGGCTGCGCCAGCAGCGCCTTGTAGTAGGGCTGTTTAATGTCTTCCTCATGGAGGAGGAGAGCATACCGAGTCTGATGGTATAGCCGTGAACATACCCAAAGGGATGACGGTCACGTGTCAGAGATCATTACTGACAGCAAGATTTGCCATCACAACACATATGCAGTGAACACCGCTATCAGGGGGACATTAGACCCAGCCGCCGAATCCGTTCGTCAGGTAAGCCCTATTCAACAGGCAAATCCTGGAAGATGAAGGTAAGCAGTTCACTGAAGCTGGTAGCAGCATGAAAGCTGACCAAAGGTTCCACGCACTCTTATCAGGTCATTACGATTTACATTGAGTTATCAATTGGCTTATGACGCCGTCCTAGGCAACAGATTGGAGTCAATCGAAGCTTGTTACAGCTGAAGAAGGGTCTCGACCCGAAACGTCGCCTATCTCCTTCGCTCCTTAGATGCTGCTGCACCCGCTGAGTTTCTCCAGCTTTTTGTGTACCCTTGTTACAGCTTTGTTGTTATAAAGCAGCAGTCTATTCATTAAGACTAATTGGCAATATAATAGATGTGGTTCAGCTGTGCAAGTGGGAGAATTGAAATCATCCTAATGGAGAACTCTAAAGTGCCATGTAGGTCATGGTCGACACATTTTGCTATTATCAGCTGAAGCTGTCAAAGTCAAAATGATGGATAGACATTGTTCCAGTAGGTTAATCAGTAAATATCTCATTATATTGCAAAATGATGCTAATGGCCTAAGAATGGGAAATTGCGAATATCATCTCTGGTTTGGAGCTAGAGGAGATTTGCATGAGTTGCCAATTCTTCATTTATTGGTGTCAAATATCTCGACCCTTTGGGCATTTGTGGGTTAAGAATAATTGAGCGGATATGCATATCTGCATGCTCAACTTCATGTTGACACGTTATTGATGGTGGCATATGTTAGTACACATGGGTGCAATCAAGTAAAGAATCCTGTTATGGTTACATAATCTTGTTTGCCACTGGAGTAACATCAGGTATAGGTCAATGACAACACAGAATTGGTGTTGAATCACACCGTATTTATGAAATTCTGGTTCAGTGGAACAACGAATATATATATGTTTGTTTCATGCTTATTCACAGGTAGCAAAATATGTGGCATAACAGTGGCGAAAGATACATTCTCGCTACAAGGAGAAGGAAGGCCTTTTGTGTCTTCCTCCATTTTGCTTCATTAATCGGGGCTTCAAATGAAGTCATTAAGAGCTGTTTAGGTTCCTATTGTGTGATTGGCCTATGCAACTTTGTTTCTCGGTTGTCGAGAATAATAATATAACCTTATTTGGTTATTTTGAACGTAACTTGCTGGTTCAGTCTGTGGCTTGAGAAATCAGCCGTTGCATGTTAAAATCAAATTATGTTCTGCAGATTCGATAGACTGCTCTACGGCTTGGGTTGTTACATCAGTCCTTGTATATGTTCAGTCTGCTGCAAAAGCACCAAAAAAGCAGGACATTCTTTTCCAGGAGATGGAAAGCGTTTGTTGAATGTTCATGTTGCATTGAAGATGGTACAAATTACTGATGTTGGAGTTCATTTAAAATGATCTTTGTCAATAATTAAGTTGTACGGCCATTAACTGTGCCAACGTGCGTTCTCATTGAATTGGCTGTAGCAAACAAGACCCGCTCTGTCGTGTTCACCCCGGATATCCAGTTTATAAGGATATCTTAACACAAGGTCTTCCAGGACCAGTACAATGCCATATAGGATGTTGACATTTGTGAAAACTATTTCACCAGGGGGCTCCAGCTACATCCTTGACTTTGACTGGAGCTCATTAGGTAGTTATCCTTCTGGTGCTGGTTAGCGCAACAGGTTCAGTCGCTACATGATTGCGACGGTACAGGATGATTACATCTGTAAATAATAATATGTAATATTTTATGTTTATAAATACTTGAGCAGAGCAGAAGGGGTGTCAGGTCTCAAAATAGTACAGGCACGCCAGGAGACCTTTGGTAACGTAAGCACACTTATATACAACAATGCGTCAAGGTCACCATGAGCCTTCGAGGTTCTGAACTAGCAATGTTTGTTAGTCACAAATATCCAAACATTTATAATAACATATTGCTAGACCAAGGGTATTTGTTAACTCTATTTTATGTTCTAGTTATATTTACCATCTGGGTGAGAGATTACTTCATTTAAACAGCATCAGCATGTTTAAATCTACGTAATGACTGTATGCATTATGAATGTTTTCCTTCATTTGTCAATGAAGCAGTTGTGGTTGTGTAGACTCGTTTCTCACGGCATGAAATCACAGAGCTTTGAAGTCTTCACGAAGTCACTCACGTGACTCCGAAGTAAAATAGTAAGATTAAACGAGAACTTAACAGTTTGAAGTTTGAACTTTATTTAATGAGGAGTTACGATGAGGGACTACATGCCCTCCACTCCCAACCCTCATAAATGTCATCTGGTAGTTCTAGTCTTCTGTTATCTTACTATTATACTTCAGTCACTATTACCTGTGATTTCACACAGGTGCTTTGAAGATTGACGAGCACTGCGGGCGCTCGGGGTTCTTCACGTCGTCCCTCATCGTAACTCCTCATAAAATAAAGATCAAACTTCAAACTGTTAAGTTCTCATTTAATCTTACTATTTTGGTGCATATCCTTTGCATGCAATGACTGCTTGAAGTCTGCGATTCATGGACATCACCAGTTGCTGGGTGCCTTCTCTGGTGATGCTCTGCCATGTCTGTATTGCAGCCATCTTTAGCTTATGCATGTTTTGGAGGCTAGTCCCATTCAGTTTTCTCTTCAGCATATAAAAGACATGCTCAATTGGGTACAGATCGGGTGATTGACTTGGCTACTCAAGAATTGACCATTTTTTAGCATTGAAAAACTCCTTTCGGTATGTTTGGGATCGTTGTCTTGCTGTAGAAGGAACCGCCGGCAAATGAGTTTTGAGGCATTTGTTTGAACTTGAGCAGATAGGATGTGGCTTTGCACGTCAGAATTCATTATGCTACCACCATCAGCAGTTGTATCATCAATGAAGATAAGTGAGCCAGTACCTTCAGCAGCAATACGTAACCAGGCCATAACACCCCCACCACCGTGTTTCACAGATGAGGCGGTATGCTTTGGATCTTGGACAGTTCCTTCTCTCCTCCATACTTTGCTCTTGCCATCATTCTGATATGTTAATCTTCGTCTCATCAGTCCACAAGACGTTTTTCCAGAACTGTGGTTGCTCTTTTAAGTACTTCTTGGCAAACTGTAACCTGGCCATCCTATTTTTGTGGCTTACCATCTTGCAGTGTAGCCTCTGTATTTCTATTCATGAAGTCTTCTGCGGACAGTGGTTATTGACAAATCTACACCTGATGAGTGTTTCTGATCTGTCGAACAGGTGTTTGGGGTTTTTCTCTTTATTATAGAGAGAATTCTTCTGTCATCCACTGTGGAGGTCTTCCTTGGCCTGCCAGTACCTTTGCGATTAGTAGGCTTACCAGTGCTCTCTTTCTTCTTAATGATGTTCCAAACAGTTGCTTTTGGTAAGCCTAAGGTCTGGCTGATGTTTTATTCTTGTTTCTCAGTCTCATAAAGGCTTCTTTGACTTTCATTGACACAACTATGGTCCTCATGTTGATAAACCGCAATAAACGTTTCCAAAGGTGATGGAAAGACTGGAGGAAAGACTCGGCGCTGAGAGCTCTCTTATACCTGCATTAAGGAAGCAATGAAACACATCTAAGCAATTACAAACACCTGTGAAGCAATGTGTCCCAAACATAATGGTGCCCTGAAATGGGCGGACTATGTATAAACACAGCTGTAATTTCTACATGGTGAAACCAAAATGTATAAAAATACCCTTTAATAAAATCTGACAAAGTGCACTTTAACCATGTGATTTTATTAAATACATATCTCAAATTGGGGAGTACAAGAGGCAAATGAATAAATTCAGATTCAGATTCAATTTATTGTCATTGCACTTTTCAGTTCAACGAAATGGTTTAGCCTGCAGTCATACATAGAACAAATAACAAAACACACACTCAACACAGTTTTCCATCCACCACAGTGAGTCCACCAGGCACCTCCTCACTGTGATGGAAGGCAAAAGTCCCAAAGTCCTTGTCTCTTCCCTCCTTGCTCTCCCTCTGCGCTGAGGCGATCCAGGCCTCCGATGTTGTGACCCAGCTGGGTGATGGTAAGTCCAGCGGCCGCATCCGAGCTCCGCGAACGGGTCGGTGCAAACACCGCGGCCCGGTGCGGTCGAAGCTGCCGAAGCTGCCGCCCTCCAGTCCAGCGGACGCAGCTGTTGTTGTGGGAGCTCCGGAAAAACAGGTCACCAACCTGTGACCTGCGAGCTCCCGACGATGCCGTCCACTGGCCCGCGGCCGAGCCTCCGAGTCTCCGAAGTCCGGTCGGAAGTCGGGTCGCAACGCCACCACAGCCCCGAAGTCGGCCAGCCTCGCGTTGGTAAGTCCTGGCTCTGCCTCCGGAGCCTCGAGGTCGGTCCCTGTTGGAGGCCGTCAGCTCCGCGATAGGCCTCAGCGCAGACGGAGACGGGGGATACGGCAAGAAAGGTCGCATCGCCCTGAAGGAAGAGTCAAAAAACAAGCTTCACCCACCCCCCCAAACATACACAACTAAAATAAACCGAAATAAACTGTAACAGCGGGACAAAATAAAACAAAGAAAGAAAAGACAAATGGACTGCAGGCGAGCCACAGCTGCAAGGCAGCGCCGCCACTTCTGGAAAGTGATGGGTCTTTGTCCAAAACATTATGGAGGGCACTGTATGTGGAGAAATGCTGGCAGATTACCGTAGAACTGCTGCCATTTAGAGCAGCATGAATAATAATTTTAAAACACTGTGTACAAATTGATTTGCTTTTGCATATTCGTGAATACTACCTGCTAAATAAGCTGCTACAGTTAATGTCTGCTGAGTGTTTTGGGGAATAGTAAAATGAGTTATATCATGCATAGTTCATCTACATTGTCCTTAACACTACCACAATTGAAAGATTACATCCAGGTGGCCATGTTATCTGGTTTGTACATGATAAAGTATAGGGAATTGTGTTGTGTTATATGATGAATTCCTGAGACCTTTAATTTCATATTAATGTAAAGGAATAATTGTCTGCCTTTCAAACTGATTTTACAAAGTGCGAATTTGTTCATAACTAAATCCTTTGGTGTCTCCAATAGATGTCACAGCACCAGGTGCATGCTGTTCAGCAACTGGCCAAAGTAATGGGCTGGCATCTGTTGAGCTTCAGCAATCATGTGGGCCTGGGTCCAGTGGAGAGCATTGGAAATGCCTCTGCAATAACTGTGGCCTCGCCCAATGGAGAGTATTCAATTTCAGGTATGTACATTTTGACAAACAATCGAGGAACTATCCTGATTTAAGTCCAACAAACATGGAAATTAATTTGTATGGTATCTGATAAACACCTAGTTCTGTTTCTTTGCAATTCCATGTATGTTCTGTCTCCAGGTAATGGTAAGCAGAACCATGCCAAGTAGTCTTAAGTAATTGAATAGCTGGAGTATTAGCTATGAATTGTCCGTGGTTTACTCTGCTGACTCAAACTCATGTTTCCTTTTAATTTTTTAAGATAAATGGTTTTCAATGAGTGGGCAAAAATTTCTACGGAGTCATCATTGAATATGGGTGAGGTGCCAGACGACTGAAGGGTGGCAAATGTGTCTATTTAAGAAGGGCTGCAGGGACAACCTGGGAACTGAAGGCCAGTGAGTCTGACATCTATGGTCGGAGATTTACTACAGAGTGTACCGAGGGATGATATACCTGCATTTAGATGGGCAGAGGCTGATTAGGGATAGGTGGCATGGTTTTGTAAATGGGAGATCATGTTTCACGAATCTGAGTTCTTTGGAGATATGACCAAAAATGTTGACGAGGGCCGAGCTGTAGGCGTAAATATGGATTTCAGCAAGGCATTTGATAAGGTTCCGTATGGTTGGCTGCTCTGGAAAGTTGGTTCACATGGGATCCAAGGAGAGTAAGCTGACTGAATACAAAATTGACTTCAAGGACGGAAGCAGAAGTTGATGGTGTAAGGTTATTTTTTGGACGGGAGGCCTGTGACTAGTAGCCTTCAGGGTTCGATACTGGGCTCATTTGTGTTTGTCATTTATATCAATGATTTGGATGCGAACATGCATGACAGGATTAGCAAGTTTGCAAATTCAACTAAAGTGGGTGGTATTGTAGATAGCAAAGATGGTTGTCAAAAATTGCATCGGGGTCTTGATCGGTTGGGCAGGTGAGCTGAGGAATGTTTAATGGAGATTAATGCAGATAAGTGTGACATGTTGCATTTTCGGAAGTCTAACCAGGGCAGGACTTGCACACTGAATGACAAGGCTCTGGTGAGAAAAGGAAGGATGTTGTTGAGCTTGAAAAGGGTGCAGAAAAGATCTATGAGGATGTTGAAAGGACTCAAGCCTGAGCTATAGGGACACGTTGAGCAGGCCAGGACTTTATTCCTTGGTCTGCCAGAGGATGAGGGGAGATCTTATCGAGGTGTACAAGTTCATGTGAGAAATAGATAGGGTAAATGCACATTTAGAATAAAGGAACTAAGCATCAAGGGGCATAGAATTAAGGTGAAAGGAAAAAGATAGGATCCTGAGTGGCAATTTTTTTTTTACACTAAGGGTGGTAGGTATATGGAACAAGCTGCCAGAGGAGGTAGTTGAGACTGGTACTATCGCAACGTTAAAGAAACATTTACACTGCTGCTTGGATAGGAGAGGTTTAGACTTTAGAGGGATATGGGCCAAATGTAGGCAAGTGGAGCTAGTGTAGATGTTGGTCGGTATGGGCAAGTTGGACTGCACGGCCTGTTTCCATGCTGTATGGCTCTATGACTGTTAGTTAATGAGCAACATATTCATATGTTAACTGTTTTATGGAAATATTGTGTTTTTTTATGAAAGTTCTTATTGTATCTCAACTATTACAGTACGAAATGGACCTGAAAGTGGTTGTAAAGTAGTGGTTCAGTTTCCCAGAAGTCAATGCAAAGATCTTCCCAAGAGTGATGTGATGCAGGATAATAAATGGAATCACCTTCGAGGACCATACAAGGAAGTACTGTGGAGTAAGATGGAAGGACGCAACTTTGTTTATAAAATGGAGCTCCTAATGGCAGCTCTTGCTCCTTGCCCTTAATGTATGATTTTTGTACAAATCAGTCTTTCTGCAGGCACCTTCCACTTGCATTTACAGTTTTGTGTAGTTCTGCTGAGTTTTAAATAATAAGATACAAATTTGAAACTGCCATCAAATGTTATTTACTTAATTTGTAAAGGTGTATTGCATTGTTTAATGTAGATGGTAGATTTAATGGGTACTGATTATTAACAGTTGTTATGATGTCAAGTATAATTTCATTTTGTGTATAATTTTCTACAGTTTGTAAATAAAGTAAAATGTTTGATTGCAAGTTTCCATATTACTTAATAAAGCAATCAACATTCAACAATGGCCTCTCAAATGCTCTGAAAGTGAGATTTCTTTCTTCATGAGCAAGTCAGCAAGACAGTGATACTTGCACACTAATGAAATGTCTACATGTGGAAAAGGAACTGTCCATTTATTAACATTTTACTAATTACCAAAAACTATTCTGAGATTATTGAATGATGGTGCCACAATAGGACATTTGAGTGGATCTCTCTAATCAACATTTGATAACATATAAATGCTATTGTGGCACCATTATCCAAGAATGCAATAGCATTGAAAATACATTTAATCTTGGCTCTGACCATTTTGGTCAAAATTGTGGTATTTAAAAATATCAGTATTTCCAACCAAATCCTGCTGTATATTCAGTGCCCTCCATAATGTTTGGGACAAAGATCCATCATTTATTTATTTACATGCCCAGACCATAACACCCCCACCACCGTGTTTCACAGATGAGGTGGTATGCTTTGGATCGTGGACAGTTCCTTCTCTCCTCCATACTTTGCTCTTGCCATCACTCGGATACAGTGCCCTCCATAATGTTTGGGATAAAGACCCATCATTCATTTAATTGCCTCTACTCCACAATTTGAGATTTGTAATAGAAAAAAATCACATGTGGTTAAAGATTTTAATAAAAGATTTTTCTACATTTTGGTTTCACCATGTAGAAATTACAGCAGTGTTTATACATAGTCCCCCCATTTCAGGGAGCCATAATGTTTGCGACACAGCAATATCATGTAAATGAAAGTAGTCATGTTTAGTATTTTGTTCCATATCCTTTGCATGCAATGACTGCTTGAAGTCTACGATTCATGGACATCACCAATTGCTGGATGCCTTCTCAGGTAATGCTCTGCCAGGCCTGCATTGCAACCATCTTTAGCTTATTCTTGTTTTGGGGGCTGTCCCCTTTAGTTTTCTCGTCAGCATATAAAAAATAATACAATTCGGTTCAGATCGGGTGATTGGCTTGGCCACTCAAGAATTGACCATTTTTTAGCATTGAGAAACTCCTTTGTTGCTTTAGCGGTATGTTTGGGATCATTGTCTTGCTGTAGAATGAACCATCTGCCAATGAGTTTTGAGGCATTTTTTTAACTAGAGCAGATAGGATGTGTCTATACACTTCAGAATTCATTATGCTACTACCATTAACAGTTGTATTATCAATTAAGATAAGTGAGCCAGTACCTTCAGCAGCCATACATGCTGAGGCCATAAGACCCCCATCACCGTGTTTCACAGTTGAGGTGGTATGCTTTGGGTTTTGTGCAGTTCCTTCTCTCCTCCATACTTTGCTCTTGCCATCATTCTGATATAAGTTCATCTTTGTCTCATCTGTTCACAAATCCTTTTTCCAGAACTGTGGTTGCTCTTTTAAGTACTTCTTGGCAAACTAACCCGGCCATCCTATTTTTGCGGCTAACCAATATCTTAGTGTATTTCTGTTCATGAGATCTTCTGTGGACAGTGGTCATTGACAAATCCACACCTGACTCCTGAAGAGTTTCAGATCTGACGGACAGGTGTTTGGGTTTTTTTCTTTATTATAGAGAGAATTCTGGCATCAGCTGTAAGGGTCTTCCTTGGCCTGCCAGTCCCTTTGCGATTAGTAAGCTCACCAGTGTTCTCCTTTTTAATGATGTTCCAACAGTTGATTTTGTTAAGCCTAAGGTTTGGCTGATGCCTCTAACAGTTTTATTCTTGTTTCTCAGTCTCATAATGGCTTATTTGACTATCATTGGCACAACTCAGGTCCTCATGTTGATAAACAGCAATAAAAAATCCAAAGGTGATGGAAAGACTGGAGGAAAGACTAAGTGCTGAGAGCTCTCTTACACCTGCATTAAGGAGGCAATGAATGAAACACCTGAGCAATTACAAATGCTTGTGAAGCCATGTGTCTCAAACATTACGGTGTCCTGAAATGGGTGGACTATGTATAAACACAGCTGTAATCTATACATGGTGAAACCAAAATATATAAAAATGGCCTTTAATAAAATCTGACAATGTGCACATTAAACCACATGAGATTTTTTTCTATTACAAATCTCAAATTGTGGAGTACAGAGGCAAATAAATTATGGGTCTTTGTCCCAAACATTATGGAGGGCACTATATAAAAAGGTATTTATCATGACATTGCAATGTATCATTTTATTTCGCTGAGTTTTAATTCACCAGTCTTGCTCTGCTTTTCTGCTTGACTATATTGAGCCACTAATTTTAAATTAGTCAGCATGTAGATTGTAAAATATGTAATTTTTGTGTTTCTGTTTAATAATTCAGCTGTATTAGAGTAAATGGCTTTATCCATCTCATTATGCAGCATGATATAATATGTATTGAAGGTCAAGTTACTGGAATTAAGCTGAGCTACTGTATTGAATATAATGAAGTTTCCACTCCAAAAAAGTACCAAGATTTTGCTTGTGTACAAATTTGCAGGAGATGTGCAGGCAAACCTTGGGAAATGGTGAGCAAAAAACAAAGTGCTAGGGGAACTCAGCAGGTTAGGCAGGATCTGTGAAGCGAATAGACAGATAAGATTTTGGGTCCGGATCCTTCAGACTTTTTCCTCAAATATTCCAACAACTGCAGGTTCTGTGTGTCTCCATCTGGAAAATGCTGAATTTGCTTCAATCCCCAATCGTTGAATTCTTCAAGCCAGCCTTTCAATGTTCTCTTCAATCTTTGCTCTTTAGAGCATATTGCAACAAGGGATACTAAAGGTAAGTCTTCCAGCTAGTGGTTTAAGTTACTGGACTAGCAGCTGAAGGTCTGTACCATTGATCCAGAGAATAAGAGTTTGAATTCCATCTTGACAGCTGGGTAATTTAAGCATAATTTAAGTTAAATAGTTATGGATTTTTTTCAAAAACAATATTCATTTTGTTAATGGCACCTATTAAATCCACCAAATTATAAAGATCCATCTCGTAGTTTCTTAATCACACTTAATTGCCTCTGAACTTAGGAAGTAGTTAAGCATGAACAATAACGTCAAAATTGCCATCTGTTACAAGCTGTTGGCCAAATATAGTCTGTTTTGACTTTTACTGTTCTAATGTTCTTTTCACAAATCTTGTTCTCGGGGTATCTAAACCTAAATTTTATTACTCGTTTAAGTTATGACATCGGATGGAGTTGCAAACCAAATCTCGTTGCACCTATGTGTAATGACAATAAAAGATATTATTATTATTATTATCACAATCCATATCCTGTAAACACATTTTAAAATATTATTTTGCCCTCATCCATTTGGTTTCAATATGCTTTCCTGATACAAGCTGTTGGCCAAATATAGCCCTGGTATTGCTGTGCAATAGAGATATACCAGGAAAGTTATTGGTCGTGGACTTTGTTGATCATTTTTCTCCTGATCATGCAGTATCATTATCTGGCAAAGCTAAAAATGATCATTAATGAGGGATTAAAAAGCATAAGTACACAAATCAGCAACTTGAGAAGAGAATTAAAAGCGGACTTCACATCATTCAAAGACGATTTAAAGCGGGATATAGAGAAGAGCTGGCCGAACTTAAACATGAAATGAGTCTTCAGATGGCAGCGAATGCGCAAGCAATACAAGACCAAAAAATAAACGGAAGAAGCTGCCACCCGAATAGAGGAGCTGGAAATGTGGAGTGTCGCTGCATACTCCAAGAAACACTGAAAGACCAGAAGTTACTTGTCGACGAATTGAACGATCTGGAGTCCAGATCCCGAAGAAATAATCTGTGGATATACGGTGTGCCGGAGGGTGCGGAAGGTAGCTTGGTACTTCAGTTTGTGGAGAAACTGCTCAGAAGTGAAATGTCAATCCCTGAAATGACAGATTTACAGATTCAACGAGCACACAGATCCCTGGCACAGAAACCAAGCCCCAGCTCCCCTCCGAGTTCCATAATAGTCCACTTTCTCCAGTTTAAAGTTAAAGAGATGGTTCTGAAGCAGGCATGGCAAAAGAAGATCCAACTTGGAGAACAAATGCTGTCTTTTGACCATGACTATACTACCACTGTAGTACAACAACGTAAGGCATACAAACATGTTAAAAGCATCCTAAAAGAGGAGGGAATCTGCTTTCAGACACCATTTACCTGGTATTCGCTATTTACACCATTTACCCATATTCACTGGGAAAGCGGACACCAAACCTACAACAACGCAAGGGAAGCCGTGTGAGAGCTACAACAGAGAGGCTACAACGTGGAAGAGCTGCGGAGACGCGCTAAAGTCATGACTAAATTGAAAAGAGTGAAGATGCATATTATTTTCTTACAAGAAACCCATTTATCATGACGAGCATGAGAAGCTGAAAAGATTTGTGTAGATGGTTTATGCATGCAACCAATAATATAGCTACCTCAGTACCTATAACCCCGCCTTAGTTAACATCAATCATAAAGCCTGGGTATAGTTCAGTAGAAGAATGTAACCAGTGCTTGCTGACGTGTGTTATACCCTGTGCTATCATTAAAGGATGCTATACACTTCAAGAGTATGTGAATTGCTTATTTACATGGTGTCGAAGCTGGAAGCTACCTGCGTGTCCTGTCTATCGGGTTTTATTTATTTCTTTTGATTCTGTGCCTCCCTGTGTTGAATCTCCCTGGCCATGGCGTCTTCGTGCAGAAAGCCCGCGCAGCTTGTCTTTGATGCTGATATCTCTGAGCGCTGGGCCACGTTTGAATTTGATTTCACCCACTTTGTCAACGTTGTGCACCGCACCGAACCTGACTCTGTTAAAGCCTCCTTAAATCATTAAATCATTAGATCATTAAAAAATGGTAAAACACCGGGACCGGATGGTATTGGCTTGGAATTTTATAAAATTTTTCATGATCATATGGTCCCATATTTGAAATCATTATATGAACAGATATATACACAACAGAAATTACCAGATACGCTGAACGAGTCTATTATAACACTTATACCTAAAATAAATAAAGACTTGGATGAACCAGGATCATATAGAGCAATAGCTCTATTAAATACGGATCAAAAGATTTTAACAAAAATATTAGCACAAAGATTAAGTACAGTTGTCAATGAATTAATTCATCCTGATCAAACAGGATTTATATCTAAAAGATATTCCTCATATAATCTAAGACGGTTATTTAATATTATATATTCGAAAAGCAGTGATAAAAAAGATTTAGTAGTTATCTCGCTGGATGCAAAAAAGCTTTTGACAAGTGGAATGGCCTTATCTATTTTCGGTGATGGAAGCTTTCAAGCTCGGTGAGAAGTTTACTACTTGGATTAAATTGTTATATGCAAACCCAACAGCTAGAATAACAACAAACCGTATGTTATCTACTAAATTTAGTTTATCTCGAGGTTGTAGACAAGGCTGTCCTCTATCACCTTTATTGTTCGCGCTAGCAATAGAACCTCTCGCCTAAAGGGTGAGATTACATCCGGAAATACATGGATATGATACTAAAGATACTAAGAATAAAATCTCCTTATATGCGGACGATGTATTACTTTATATCACTGAACCGGAAATAAGTATCCAAAATTTGTTAAAACTAATAACGATTTGGATTAATCTCAGGATACAGTATCAATTGGAATAAAAGTGAACTTATGCCAAAACGATGAATAATTTACAGATATTACAACAGTTTCCTTTCAAGATAAACAAATGAAAATATTAAATATCTTGGCATTTTTGTTACAAAAAGATTTGATTCTTTATTTAAATCTAACTTCCCGTTATTACTGAACAAATTCAATAAGAATATTTTATACTGGAAAAGTTTACCTATTTCAATGTTAGGTAAAATCAACGCGATAAAAATGATTTTCTCCCACAATTATTATATTTATTTCAATTAATACCGATATATTCCCTAAAAATTTTTTTTAAAAATTAGACTCCCTAGTTACTAACTTTATTTAGGATTATAAGAACCACAGAATAAATAAAAACACTTATGTAAAGCTAAAATAAATGGGGGATTAGCATTACCAAATTTTATGTTTTATTATGGGCAGTTAATATCAAAAAACATGAATTTTTGGCTAGAAGAAATAGTAAACCAAACTGGTTAAAAATGGAAAAAGAAGATTGTTCTCCATTTGAAATTAGTTCTATAATATTTGCTAATACTAACGTGACTAAGAAAATTTATAGTGAAAACCCGATAATAGAAAACGGAATCCACATTTGGAAACAAATAAAGAAAACATTAAAATTAAAATCTATACCATTAGGTCTTACCATTGCCAATAATTTTATGTTTAAACCTTCAACGATGGATAAGGCTTACAATGGAAAAATAAAGGAATTTTAAACATAGGGGATCTTTATAAGGAAAGCTCTTTTCTTTCATTTCAAGAGTTACAACAAACTTATGGACTACAAAACAATGAATATTTTAGATATTTACAAATCAGAAAATATATCTCTGCAAATACACAAGAACTTAGAAATAGAAAGACTGAAATTTTAGATGAATGCTTGAATAAACATCCAAATACAGAAAAAATGATATCATATATTTATAATATTTTATTGGAAAGTGATATCCCATCAACGGAAATACATAGACAGATTTGGGAAAATGAATTAGGTCAAATAATAAGCTCAGAAATATGGGACGAAAGCTTACAACACATACATCATTGTTCGTTAAATGCTAAACATGTTCTTATACAGTTTTAAAATTCTACATAGACTACATTTTCCAAATCTAAATTACATATATATTTCCAAAATTATCGCCTATATGTGATAAATGTCAAATCTCAGAAGCAAATTTGTCACTTTCATTCACTAATTGTATAAAGATTGTAGAATATTGGAACGAAATATTTAAGATAATTTCGAATGTTATTAATATTACTATGATTTCTGATCCAAAGTTAATAATACTTGGAATACTTGAAACGGACCAACTAGTTACAATGAACCAAAGAATTTTTATCGATTATTGTCTAAATAATTGGGAAAAAATTAATACTAAAATTTTGGAAAGGCCCTGCATCCCCAACAATTAAAATGTGGAATACAGAAATGTCGGAGACACTTCATTTGGAGAGATTGAGGCTTGTCCTTATGGATAGGTTAGATCTCTTCAGAGAGATTTGGTCTCCATATATTAAATATTTACAGGGTCATAACGGTTCGGCGCGAAGACTTGACTGAGGCCTGAATATCTGAATGGATGAAGAAACATATATAATAAATCATGAATATATCTCCAAGGACGAATTAATGAATAATATTTCAATCTCCATCAAACTTTCAACACTCTCTTTTCTATTTTCTATTCTTTTTTTTTTTCTATCCTTAATTAGAAAAAAAGTATAGAAACACATTATATTAAATTTTTAATATTAATGCGAATATAGATATCATTACTTGTATGAAAATATTATTGATGTCCTGTATTTTTAATTACATAAAATTGTGTAGTTTTAACTATACAATAATTTGGAAATATAAAGTCAATAATAATACAAACACTCTTATTATTATGAAAATATAATGAATATTATAGAAGTTCGGTTAATATTGTGTATTATACAATTATAACATGGGGGACTTGTATTTTGAAATTAGAGGAAATATGGACATTATGACTAGTATGAGTATATTGCTAATACTAGGATGATACTATACATACTTCCAATTATACAAAATAATTAACCTTGATATGGATAATTGATAATATTATAAATAATATAAACAGTATCAATTTATCATTAATATTATATAGTTTTTATCGTTGTATAAGAGTGTATTTTGTAATTACTTTGTTTCTATAATAAAAAAATTAAAAAAAAAAAAAAAGCCTCCTTCCTCCTCAACCTTGCCGGACCTGATGCCATGGTCGACAACATGGTCGAAATGGGGGTGCTGGAAGTGGTCAGCAAGCCCGCCGAGTGGGTCTCCACCATGGTTGCCACGCTAAAGATAGACAAGAATGAAATATGGGTGTGCATCAACCCGAAGGACTTAAATCTTGCCATCAGGCGACCCCACTACCCTATGCGGTCTGTTGAGGACGTGGCGGCTCGGGTCGGGCAGGCCACTTTCTTTTCGGTCCTAGACGCTAAGAACTCGTTTTGGCAGATCCCATTGGACAAAGCGTCCTCTGACCTGACGACCTTCTCCACACCGTTCGGCAGATTCAAGTTTCTGCGAATGCCATTCGGCATCAATTCAGCTAGCGAAGTGTTCCAGCGAACGATGGAGCAGGTGTTCTCAGACCTGCCATGTGCCATCATCATGGATGACATCCTGGTCTATGGGAAGGACATTGCCGAGCACAACCTGAACCTCCGCTGGGTCCTGGATCGGGCGCGACAGGCCAACCTGAAACTGAACCCCAAGAAGTGCCGGTTTCGAGTCTCAGAAGTCACGTATGTTGGACATGTTTTCACCTCTAACGGACTAAAACCGATTCCCTTGAAGGCTGCTGCCATCTCCGAGATGGTAGCCCCCACCGACGTGCCTGCCTGCAACGCTTCCTTGGCATGGTGAATTACCTTGGGAAGTTCATACCAAATCTCAGTGAGCTGAGTGCACCCTTGCACCAGCTGACAAAAAAGGATATCGCTTGGGCCTGGCTCCCACAGCACCAGCAGGCCTTTGACTGTCTCAAGTCCAGATTGATTAACACACCGACTTTGAGGTTCTTTGACGTGAGTCGCCCCATCACCGTCACCTGCGACGCTTCCAAGTTCGGTCTGGGTGCGGCTTGCCTACAGTCTGTCGATGGATCGTTACATCCTGTCTCCTATGCCGCCCGCACCATGACGGACACCGAGCAACGGTATGCTCAGATCGAGAAGGAGCTGCTCGCGGTGGTGTTTGCCTGCTCCAAGTTCAGAGACTTCCTGTTTGGCAGCAAATTCACGGTCGAAACCAACCACCAGCCACTGGTGACAATTCTGAACAAGCCGATTCATGCTGCCCCTGCCAGGCTGCAGCGTATGATGCTGCAGCTCCAGCGTTTCGACTTCAATATCGTCTACAAGAAGGGCATCGAGATGCACATTGCGGACACACTATCCCGCGCCCCGTGGACTTCCTGTGCTCACCACCCCTACGAAACAGAAGACTTGCTCGTTCTGGGCATTGACTTTATTCCCACCAAGCAGCTACAGGTTTTGGCCGAGCACACCGCTGCCGATCCAGTTTTGCAGCAGCTTGCCTCTGTGATTAAATCGGGGTGGCCAACAAAGCGCTCCAGCGCGCCGACTGAAACACAGCCTTTCTTCCTGGTCCGCGACGAACTGGTGCTACAGAATGGCGTTATCGTCAAGGGACATAGTTGTAGTCCCGTCTTCCCTGTTTGATTCGTACTACTGCGCAGCCCATAGCGGACACCCTGGGGTCGATGCGACACTCGCCCACGCTCAGTGCCAATTCTACTGGCCTGGAATGGCCAAGTATATCCGGGACCGTGTTTCTGCCTGCTCCACGTGCAACAGTCTTGCTCCACACCAGCAGCGACAGCCCCTGCTGCAACAACCTGCTCCTGCCTTGGCCTGGTCCTCGTTGGCTGCCGACATTTTCAAGTGGCGTGGTAACCACTACCTTGTCCTGGTCGACTCGTACTCAAACTGGTTCGAGGTGGATTTGCTGACATCCCTCACGTCGGAGATGGTAATCCGTAAGCTGCGGAAACACTTCTCCACTTTTGGGTCTCCTGTCCGGTTGCAGACTGACAATGGAAGGCAGTTTACCAGCCAAGAGTTCAAAAGTTTTGCCGATAAGTTGAATTTCGTGCATCTAACCAGCAGCCCAGAGTACGCACAGAGCAACGACCTTGCTGAACGGGCCGTCCGCAGCGCCAAGCTTCTGATAGAACAGGCGAGACTGTCTAACTCTGATTTGTATTTGGATCTCCTGAATCTTAGGAACGTTTCCAGGGATCCGGCCATGGGGTCCCCTGCTGAGCGTCTGATGTCCAGAACAACCAGACCTACTATCCCGATTGCTCAGCGCCAGCTGCAACCTAGGGTGCTGGAGCCTGCCTCCGTGCAGAGGCGCATTCAAGAGAAACATGACAGCCAGCGGCGTTCCCACGATCGGTCGTGCAGACCGCTCGATCCTCTGTTGCCTGGAGAGGTTGGTCAGCTGCAGACCGCCAGTGGTTACTCCTGTCTGGCTACCGTAGATGGGGTGGCCGACACCTCGTTCGTACCTGGTCGACTTTGAGGGAACCATTTACCAGAGAAGCTGTCAACACCTGCTTGCCGTGAATGAGCCGAAACCACATCCTCCGGGTCCCTACGCCCCGCCACTCTCATACCAACAGCCGGCTGTCGACCCAGTGTGTGTTCCCTGCATGCCTCGGTTCCCATCTCGCGTGCCCTGTTCCCCTCTGCGGGGCTCACCTGTTGCTGGTCGTGGTTCTGACTCTCCTGCTTCTCCCACCCCACCGCCCTTCTCTGTTTCGCGGCCTCCTGTTTCTTCTGATCTTTCGGGGGAAGGGGGAGACATCCGTACGCGCTCGGGCCGGATTAGTAAGCCACCTGTTCGTTATGGCGATTTTGTTTAATTCTGTTGTCATGACTTCTAAGCTGTCTTGATTTTCTAAGGGGAAGGATGTAGATGGTTTATGCATGCAACCAATAATATAGCTACCTCAGTACCTATAACCCCGCCTTAGTTAACATCATTCATAACGCTTTCCCCTCCCTGGGTATAGTTTAGTAGAAGAATGTAACCAGTGCTTGCTGACGTGTGTTACACCCTGTGCTATCATTAAAGGATGCTATACACTTCAAGAGTATGTGAATTGCTTATTTACAATTTTTATATAAAAACACATATTATAGCTCACATACTTGTAGTAATAAAAAAAGAGTGTCAATCTTGATATCAAACTCAGTTAAATTCGAATTTTTTAAAGAAATAAAAGACAAAGAAGGGAGGTATATCATAGTAAAGGGTAAAGTTGATAATAATATCCTGACACGGGTGAATATCTATGCTCCCCCAGATAGTGATAAACACTTTTCAAATCCCTATTTGATATTATTGCAATGGAAGCAGAAGGAATTTGTATATGTGGGGGGGATCTGAATGTTGTACTGAATCATAGGCTTGATACGACAAGTAAAAAGAAGAATGAGAACCAGTTGACAAAACTACTAAACACTACCTGTGAAGAATTTGGTTTTCTTGATGTCTGGAGGAATTTTCACCCTCTAGAAAGAGACTATACACATTACTCAATACCGCACTCAGTTTACTCCAGAATAGACTATTTCTTAATGCAGAAAGAAGACTCTTATAGGGTAACGGATTGCAGAATTGGTGTGGCAGATGCCATATACTTAACAATTCAAATGGACAGTAGAAGGATAAACACAGTGTGACGATTAAATGTTGGAATACTGAATGATAAAACAACTGTTAATGATGTAAATTGGAAATCAAAACTTATCTAGAGGAGACTGACAATGCGATGCGACTCATTGAAGGCTGTAATACGAGGTAGGTTAATAGCTAGGGCATCACATATTAAAGAGGCCAGGATGAAAACATATAATAAGTTGATATATTTTTTATTTTATTTTTTTTAAATTTCAAAATATACTTTATTCAAATGATAAATATATACAATACATTAACCTTGCGGAAAATCCATCCGACATTTTCGGAGGCTGTACAATAGATCAATACAGTTTAGACATTTTCTTTTTCCCAAGTTTCCACAAATCAGTCCCCCACTCATGCCACAATGGCGTGGGATACCTTCCCTTATATTGAGGGGAGTCTCCACAATACTGTACCCCCCATGTCCAGCAGCGGAAGGGCCTTAGACTGTGGCCCTCCCCCACCGAGCCTTGGCGTTGGCTGCACCGAGCTTCAGTGCGTCCCTCAGCACGTACTCCTGCAGTCTGTATCAGACCTGAAGAATTTAGAACAGAAGTACAAAAATAATAAGGACCAGAATCAAATACACAGGACTAGATGTTAAGAAGTCCCTTGTGCCAGTAGGTGGGGAGCATTTCACGACATTCATTGATTGCTGAGAGTGGTGGACACTCAACATCAGGGGGGGGGGGGGGGGGGGGGGGGGGGGGGGGGGGGCGGGTGGGGGGCGGGGGGGGGGGGGGTACGTATAGATAACTTATATGCAAATAGAAGATTTGAGGGGACAAATGGATGGAATGTTGGGTCAAGAGGTGGAGAAAAAAGCAAGATTTGCAAAACAGGCACATTATGAGTTGGCCCTAAATCCACTAAGATACTTGCCCGAAGACTACGCAAACAACAGGCTGCCAACACCATACACAAAATTAAGGACCCATGTACACAGAATTTGAAGAGTGATCCAAAAGAAATAGAATATATCTTCCAGGAATATTATAAAGAATGATATACACAAACCTCAACAGTAGATGGGGAATCAATGAGAACTTTTTTTACGTGCAATAGATCTGCCCTGTATTGGAGAGACACAAAATAAAATAATCACAGCAGAAATATCACTGGAGGAGATAGAGAAAACAATTGGTAGGATGAAAACAAACAAGGCCCCAGGCAGCGACGGTTTCCCTATAGAGTGAAATAAAATATTTCAGAATGAGCTGAACCCACTTCTTCTGAGAACCTTTAACTGGATTATCAAAGAAGGCAAGACACTCCCATCATGGAAGGCAATTATAACATTAATCCCAAAAAAGAACAAAGACAAGGAAAATTGTACCAACTATACACCGATATCAATTCTAAATGTGGACTATAAATTATATTCTTCAATTATCTCCAAACGATTTGAAAAGTTCATGCCAGATTTAATTGATAAAGATCATACTGGTTTTATAATAGGCAGACAAACACAGGGCAGTATTAGAAGAACCCTACATATAATACGCAAAATTCAAAAGGAAAGTACGCGTGCTGTCCTGATAAGCCTAGGTGCGGAAAAGGCATTCGATAGGGTCAATTGGGAATTCTTATATCAAACACTAGAAAGATTTGGCTTTACTGAAGATTCAATTCAAGTTATTAAAGCAATTTACCAGCAACCTACTGCAAGAGTAAAGGTGAATGGGTCCTTAACTGAGAGATTTGTGTTAGGAAGTGGAACAAGACAGGGATGTTGTCTTAGCCCTACCCTGTTTGCTATATATATTGAACCATTGGCTCAAGCGATTCATCAAGATAGGGAACTGAGGGGAGTAACTATAAGAGACAGAGAACATAAAATTGGCCTTTTTGCAGATGATGTAATGATGTATCTCACGGAAGTAAACACCTCATTTCCAAGGATGATGGGGATCATAGAGAAATGTATTTTTTATGCAGGATATAAAGTGAATATTTCAAAAACTCAAACCCTCCTATTTAATTGTCCACCACCAGAAGAAATTGAACAAAAGTATAATATTAAATGGGATTAAAAATCAATCAAATACCTAGGGGTACATATAACAAAAAATATATCAATGTTGTATGGGGCCAATTATAATCACATCAACCAAAACATAAGAAAGGATATAGAAAGATGGTCCACCTACCCAATGGATTTTAGTAGTAAGATAAATGTGGTGAAAATGAATATTTTGCCAGGGCTATTGTACTTGTTTCAATCTCTGCCAATAAAGGTATCATTAAAACAATTCATGGAATGGGATAAATTAATATCTAGATTTATTTGGGGAGGAAAGAAGGCCAGAATTTGATACACTACACTCCAATTGCCAAAGGACAAAGGTGGAATGGCACTTCCAAATTTTAGGATATATTTCTATGCAGCCCAACTTCGACCACTAATTAATTGGTGTGAGGACAGCTATATAGCTAGGTAGAAAGAGATTGAGACATATATCCCTGACTTCCACATCCAAACACTCTTGGGAGAAAAAGCACTTCCTGGACATATCAGGAGTATAATCGATCCAATAACGATATTTACTTTAGAAACCTGGTTCACTCTTACCAGACAACTTAAACTGAATAAACGACAAAAAGTATTAAGATGGATAGCTTTGGATAATGAATTTAATCCAAGGCTGTATGACTCAACATTTAAAGAGTGGATGAAGAAATGAATGACTGCATTTTGTACTGTTATTGAAAATGGAGACCTAAGACGTTTTCAAGATTTGAAGGATAGATTTGCACTTCGGAACCAAGACTTGTTTAGATACCTCCAACTGAGAGATTATTACAATAAAAAAGTAAAAAGGGAGGCACTAGAAGATAAGAATCCAGTGATGGTTAATGCGTATCATCAAAAAACATTCAGGATTATTTCTAAACTTTATCATAGTTTAATGAAATGTCAAGCTAAAACTATTTTTTATCTAAAGATTTAAGTGGGAAAAGGAATTGAACATCACAATCTCAGAAGAAGAATGGCATCATATGTGTGTAACTCTACAGACATCCACTAATTCACAAAAATGGAGTGATTGCCTATGGGGTTCACTATCGCGGTCTTCATAATGCAGAGAGCATTATTATTATTTTTCTTTAATGTTGTTTTGAAAAAGTGAAAAAATAACTTTATTTATTAGCGGTACTGTCAGTTACATCAGTGTACATCCCTTGTATTGTATTACAGTCATTGTACTCCTTAATTTTTATTTTGTATTTTAAGGCTTTAGAAAAGAGAGAATAGAGAGAAAAATAGCAGCACAGAAAGTAGAAAAGTGAAAAAGAGATGTGAAAGTGCAAAAGTGTGACAGAGGGAAAGGAAACCCTTGAAGAGTTAGAAACGGGAATTAAGAGATAGACCCTGGGGAGGAAAAAAAGAAAAAGAAAAAGGGAAAAATAGAGAAAGAAAAAAGAAAAGCCAGTTACTTTATTATAAACATCTCGCAAAAGGAATCTACCAACTCGACAGTTTTTCTTCCCCCTTTACCAAGACCCAACACCGGTACTTTTTTGAGGTATTCTTGCACCTTATCCTTGTAATAGATTTATAAATGCAGACCACGTCTTATAAAAACAGTCTGATTTTTCTGCTAGTCGGAGTCTCATATCTTCCAAGTGTAGTGTTTCGAACATAGTTGAGATCCACATATTGACTGTTGGTACCAGAGAATTTTTCCAGAATTTTAAGATTAGCTTTTTTCCAGTTATTAAGCCATATTCAAGTAGAGTCTTTTGAAACGCATTTAATTCGGGGCAATCTTCCGATATCCCGAAGATTATCCAGTCTGTTTCCGGGGTCAGTTTTATTTTAAATATTTTTGTGAAAATTTCAAAAATTTCATTCCAAAATGTTTGAATTTTTGTACAAAAGACAAATGAGTGTGCTATATTAGCTTCTTGACATTGACATTTATCACAAATAGGTGAGACGTTGGGAAAAAGTTTACTTATTTTAGTTTTTGAATAGTATAATCTGTGTAGGATTTTAAATTGTATTAAGGTGTGTCTTACATTAATTGAACATTTATGCACGTTTAATAAATATTCTTCCCACCTTTCTTTGGGAATTTTTATACCTAATTATTTTTTCCAGTCTCTCCTGATACCATCTGTTGTTGGTATTTCTGCATTTAGTATAATATTATATATATATGATATTAGGTTTGCTGATTCTGCCTTTGCATTCATTACCTCTTCCAGTAAATCTGGAGACATATTGGGATAATCCTGTGCGTATTTTTTCAGATAGTCACAGATTTGGAAATATTTAAAATACTGATTGTTTCCCAAATTGTATTTTAGTTGTATTTGTTTAAATGATAATAGTTTTCCCGATTCATACACATCTCCGAAGATTTTAATTCCAGCTTTCCATTGTATAAATGCGTTATCTATGGTTGAAGGTTTAAATGAGGGGTTTTTACCGATAAGAGATAAGAGAGATAAATTTCTTAATTTTAGATTGTGTTTTATTTGTTTCCAAATTCTGATTGTACTGTATATAATTGGATTATTGTTGTAATTTATATTATTCACCGATATTGGAGAGAGAAGGATTGCTCCAATATTATGAGGAGAGCAATCCTCTCTCTCCATTATCGTCCAATCCGATTTTTGGGGAGAGTTATCCAGCAATTGGATCATGTTTCGGATATTTACAAACCAGTAGTCATACATAAAGTTGGGGAGTGCTAATCCCCCTACTACTTTGGGTTTATTCAGATGAGCTCTTTGTATTCTGTGGGATTTATAATCCCAAATAAAATTTGTGATATCTGAGTCCAGTTTTTTAAAAAACTTTTTGGGTAAATATATTGGGATAGATTGGAACAGGTATAAAATTTGTGGTAGAAAAATAATTTTTATGGTATTTATTCGGCCTATTAAGGACATCGGAAGCGTTTTCCAAAATTTAATCAAGTTACATAGTTTCTTAAGTAGAGGGTTATAATTTTCGTCAAACATATCTTGAAATCTTCTAGTAATTTCGATGCCCAAGTATTTAAATTTTTCCGTAGCTATTTTGAAAGGAAATTGTAAAAGATGCGTACAGTCTTTCGGTTTTATTGACATGATTTCACTTTTATTCCAATTTATTCTATATCCTGAAAATGATCCGAAGTCCTCTATTAATTTTAAAATATTTGGTATAGTAATATGAGGTTTTGTGATGTACAATAGTACGTCATCAGCGTATAGTGATATTTTATTCTTGGAATATTTTGTTTTATATCCATGGATATTCAGATGAGTTCTGATTCTTTCTGCTAAGGGTTCAATTATGAGGGCAAATAACAACGGTGATAATGAACATCCTTGTCTGTTTCCCCTTGACAAATGAAATTTCATAGATAAATTATTGTTTGTTAATATTCTGCCCATTGGCTTATTATATAGTAATTTAATCCACAGAATAAAATTCTCTCCACTTGAAATTCTTGGAATACCCTAAGCATATAATCGCATTCGACCTGATCAAATGCTTTCTCTGCATCCAATGATATGATTGATAGTTTTTGATCTTCAGTTTGGTGTGAATGCATTATATTGAACAGACGTCTCAAATTATTAAATGATTGTCTCTTAGAGACAAACCCCGTTTGATCCGGATGTATTAATTTACTAGCATATTTACTTAGTCTTCTAGCTAGTATTTTCGCTAATATTTTTTGATCTGTATTTAGCAATGCAATAGCTCTGTATGATCCAGGTTCTTCCACATCTTTATCTTTCTTATGTATTAGTGTGATTGTGGAATCTGCTAGTGTTTCAGGTAGTATTTGTGCTTTGAAGGCATAAGTATACATTTTCTCTAGGCGGGGGGGGGTAAATATGTCATAAAACCTTTATAGAATTCGTTACTAAATCCGTCGGGACCTGGTGTTTTTCCATTTTTTAATGAGATTATTGTTTCTTCTATTTCATTATTTGAGATTTGTGCTCCCAATTCCTCTTGTTCCTGCAACTCTAATTTAGGAAGGTTACAATTATCCAAGAACTCTGTAACTTTGTTGGTGTCCATTATCGTTTTAGATGTATACAGATTCTCGTTAAATTGTGCAAATCTTTTATTAATATCACTCGGCAAGGTCAATATTTCCCCTTTGTTTGATTTAATCTTTAAAATTGTGTGATCTTTTTCTCGTTTTTTTAACTGATGTGCCAAAAGTTTATGGGGCTTATCACCAAATTCAAAGTGTTCCTGTCTTGTAATTTGTAATAATCTTACGATTTTCTCTGATAATAAATTATTTAATTTGAATTTCAGTATTATTATTCTATTATGTTTATCCGTAGTGGGGTCTTTAGCGTTTTCTATGTCCAGTTGTCTAATTTGTTCTTATAGTTGTCTTTGTTCATTCTTATTATTCTTATTTTGAAAAGCTTGTTGTGAAATTATCACGCCTCGAATAAATGCTTTAAAAGATTCCCATAATAATGTAGGTGATATGTCTGTCGTGTTGTTTATTTCGAAGAAAAGTTGCATTTGCTCTTTTAAATATGTACTCCCTTGTGGGTCTTTTGAAATTTGTGGGTTGTACCTCCAAAACGGTTTGTTCTTAGTCATTCCTTCCATTTTTAGAAAAAAAGTTATTGGGGAGTGATCTGAGATCGTATTTGTGTGGTATTTTGGTTTTGGTGTGGGGTATTAGTTTTGTATCCACTAAAAAATAATCTATTCGTGAATATGTCTTGTGTACCATAGAATAGAATGAGTAATCCCTGCCGGTCAGATTTGCAATCCTCCAGACATCTGTTATGTTTGTGTTTTTTATGTATGTGTTTAGAAGTTCGCTAGTTTTGGATTTCGTAATACCTCTTTGTTTTTGATTGGATTTATCTAAGTAAGGTCTAAGACACAGTTAAAGTCTCCGCCAATTATGACATTTTGGTATTTATATTCTGCAATTATATTCAAGATTTTATTGAAAAAGTGCGGGTTGTCAAAATTGGGCGCATATATATTTACCAACGCAATTGGGGCAGCGTGGATCTCCCCGGTAACTATCAAATATCTCCCGTCCTTATCTGTTAAATGGAATGCCTTTGCGTATAATAATAGACGTTCCTCTAGATTTCAACGTATATGACGAGTGAAAAGTTTGTCCTATCCAGTTCGCCCTCAATCTAGCTTGGTCTTGAAGTTTAAGATGCGTTTCTTGTAAAAAGGCAATATCTGTGTTGTATGCTTTCAGCTACGCTAGAATCTTACCCTTTTTAATGCGTTTGTTAACACCCCTAACGTTCCAACTACAAAATGAGATTCCTCCCGGTTCATTTTGGTTATCGTCTTGCATTTTGAATAGATTTAATACCTATATGTCTTGCGGTGCATTCGTACCTCAGGTCTTTGGATATAGGGGAATCATTTACCCTACAATGTTCAGTTAGTAGATTCCCTTTGCGATAGTCCTTGAATAAAAAAAAAACACACATGTGATTAATTGTGAAAATGATTTAAAAAAAACTAATACAAGCGAGAATACAGTGTCCGAGCTTGTCGGCACTGAACAAGTGACCCACCTGTAGGTGGGAAAAAACATTTTATTGACTTCCGTGTCGATATAAAACAAACAAATAGCTCCGCTCCCTCAATTAATCATAACATATTGGAACGGGACCAGTTTAAAAAAATCAAATGTATAGTACCCATTTACAGAATATATGTCCATTTCCTAGGTATTTCCGTATATAACTATAATTTTTATCTACTGAGTGTTAAGCGTATATTTTAACCTCAAAGATCATCGACTATTAGATGACCTATTTCTGGCTCTGGAACTAAGCCAGTAGCTCGCCTCATCCCCTCACGCCCCGGTTATAAATCTACTTAAGAATTATTATGTTAAATGAAAGTGTTAATTTGAAAACCCCCATTTCTGCATTTCTGATTAGCATTCATTACTATTTCTATGTTAATATTCTATGTTAATATTGTTAAGGAAGTTAATGCTATATAATTTAGGTTATTCATTCAATCTCATATAGTCTGTTGTTGAGCTCTGCTTTCGTTGATTATCTTTTTCCAGCTTCTCTTGGAACAGAGTGTGTCCTTGAGTTAGCATTCCGCCGATAAGACGACTAAACAAAGTTCCTTCTTTGGGCAGTGTGCCACCATTCTGGTTGCAATAGTAAAGAGAGAGAGTGTCAAAATGTCCAACCTTTCCAGCTAGTCGTTCTGTTCCACGATGGTTAGAGCATATTTGTACGCCTCCTGGGGATTTGTGAACGATTTTTGCTGTTCTTTGTAGGAAATGCGCATTCTAGCTGGGTAGTAAACTCCATATCTGACCTCCTTATATCCTTGGAGATGCAGAGAGCATTATAAACAGTGGAGCGATTAACCCTGGAAAGGGGGGAGACTTCTCTCTGAGTTGGACCCAGGAAACTGAAGCAGGAATTTTCTTGAGGTTATTAACGACAGATAAATGGATGGGATAGGTTTAGAGGGCTATGGGCCACATGCAGGCAAATAGGACTACCCCAAGACGCCAACTTGGACGGCACGACCAAGCTGGGCCGAAAGACCTGTTTCCGTGTTGTACAGCACCATGACTAAGGCCTATCCAGTGGGATTGACATGTTTTGTATTTTTCCTTTCTAAAGATGCACTGTATTTTGGTGACTATTGCACACTGCAGACCAGAAGCGCCTTCAATACCCAGAGAGAAGGGATGGGCAGGTTAGGTGAGCAGGAGAGTGGGGTTGTTTGCAGTTGCAGAGGGAGGGGGCAAGGACGGTACAGTTCCCAGTCTCAGCTCCTGTTCTACCGAGCGTGTGGACGTGGACGGGTGGCTTGGTTGGTGGCGGCCCATGGCGTGGCAGAGCCGGCGTGCCAGCTGACTCCCATCACCCCCCCCCAACCCCCCTGGTCCAGGGGCCACGTTGGGAGAGAGCCCCCGTGCACCTGCCCCGGGGCGATTGGCACTGGCGTCGCCGACGGGAAGACGGTGCAAAGCCCCGGTGCAATGGGCGGTGCAATGAGAGGGGGGGGGGAAGGGGTCACACACATGGCCGGGAATCAGAGGGGTGGGGGTGGGAGTGGCGACAGACAAGGCCAACAATGAGATGGAGAAAGACAGAAACACCGACGAGCATAGGAGACCTACAATAGTGCATGATCTCTCTCGCATTACGGCGGGTGATTGTCGCCGGCCCGCTGTTTCTGACGCTAAAGCCTTGGGATCGTTGCCCTTCATGTTGGTGTGGAGGGGGTGGGGGGTATTGTGCTGTTTGATCACCCCCTGTTATCCCAGGGACAGGGAGACACAGCGGCTTTTGAGACTGGTGGGCAATCACTACCAAAGAGTCTGCCCAGATAGTCAGTACACCTCTCATACACTTGTCCCCCGTACTAAGTCACCCCTCCTCCCCCCTCCTCCCCCCTCCTCCCCCCCCTCCTCCCCCCTCCTCCTCCCTCCTGCCCCCATTCCCCTCCCCCCCACATTTCCCTCCCAACTCCAGTCCTGTCCCGACCCCCCTGTGAAACTGAAGGGAGCCACAATCAACTGCCACGGATACAAATAATGTCTTACACGAGAAAGGGCAGATGCTGGCTGACAAACAGCGAACACACGGTGCAGGAGTAACACAGAGACACAGCAGAATTTTTCAAAACGTCATCCCGTCACCCATTCCTTCTCTCCAGAGATGCTGCCTGCCCGCTGAGTGACCATTCTGAGGGAATTCCCACATATATGAAGCAGAGAGAAACGTGAGTTCTACATGGCTCTGCTCGACTTTTGAGAATGGATTCGGTGGTTTGTAGCCACTCCCCCTCGCTGCCGATGCACCCACCCACCCACCAAGCCAGCCAGCCGGACCCCTCCTCATTACAGTGGCGGAAGCGACATTTCCAAGAGAATGGGGCAGAGAGCTGGGGCAGCGCTGGGATGGGAGCAGAGCAGATGAGGCGCACCAAAGGAACAAAGAAGTTGATGGCTGCAAGGGGCAGGCGGCAGAGGTCTTGTGCCCCAGCGAAGTAGACCGCTGTTCCCCCTGCTAATGCACACACAGAAAGAGAGAGTTGAGAGAAGAGAATGATCCCAGCCTAGCTCTGGCACTGGACGGTGCGCATTTTCCCTTTGTAGGTCATATCAATAGACGCGGCCGCGCTGAATTCCATCTTTAACTCAAAGCCGCAGGATGGAGCTGTCTTCTTTAACACTGTTGCTTCACCGCCACCTCCTCCTTGCTGCACAATGGCAGCGAGTGCGGGGCCGAGATCCTGCCTAGTTTTTTTAAGTTCTGAAATTGAATGATTTTCAATACTGAATCAGAATATACTTACTGTATGAGATGCTGTCCAGCTCCTCTATTTGATACTTAAAACAGGCTTTCATTCACGGTTGGCTCAAGAGTAACTCGGGAGAGGAACTTGGTACATCGCAGAAATGAGAAGTAAACGGCAAACTTAGACATACACGTGGGAACACGTTTAAACTCGTGAACATAAATTTGGAATCTCGTAGACAACCACAAGTGTGTTTTTTTCTTTCACTCGGGGTCACTCATGGGTGGACTCGCACCGTGAGACAGGACCATCGGTCTTGTTGTTGTAAAGGAGGCTTATGCTTGGTTTCACCTGTCCTCCAGATATGCTGCATGACTTGCTGAGTTACTCCAGCAATTTGTGTTCCACGCTAATTTCCCGCATCTGCAGTTCATTGTCTCCAGTTTGACTATCGTAATTAGAGATATAAAAGAAAATATCTGAGGTAAATGGCAGAACAACAAGAAGAAAAAAAATCTGTTTTTTGCAGACACTGGTTCTGAAGGCATTCATCTCACATGCCAGCCCATTGACGAGGTCAGCAGTTTACATAAAATTTCGAAGGCTTTTGATGTATGATGTAACGCAACATTGGAGTTCTTAAAACAAGGGTATTGAGAGTAAGTTCGACTGGTTCATGACAAGTAGAGAAAGTGATAATAGGATAAAAGTTGTCATGCATGCTGGTAATGTTCCTGTCTTGGATAAAAGGGCATATATTATGTGCATAAACCACACAAGTGCCTGAGTGTAAAGTGAGAGTAATGCATTTGGTGAGGTGTTGCTTTTTAGATACTAAATTAAATCAAGACTTCGTCAGCCCGTTTGGATTATAGCAAAGATAACATGCCACTACTTGCGGAAAAATAAACCTGTGCCTTGGACGATATTTATCCTCATTTAACATATCAAACCAGAGTATCTGATCATTTATGTCATTGTTGTTTGTGAGACTTTGCTGCTACATTTTGGAAATTGTGTATTTTGAGCTGTTATGATCTTATAAAGATGAAAACAAGTTTTTGCCTCTGACCAGTGACAAGCTAAATTCAATACAAACAATTTATGTGGTGTGAAGAACATCGTGATAATACATTTAAAGCAATTCTATTTTTGCACGCATATTGTTGGGTAATCTTCACAGATACATATTTCTATTCAGCAACTATTTAAATTTAGTTTCCTAGTGTTTGTGTTGAAGGCAGACAGTGCTCCTATTGGCACAGTTCTGACTTCTTTTGCACAAGGAAGGCAAGTTGATGCAGGGTTAGAAACATAGAAACATAGAAAATAGGTGCAGGAGGAGGCCATTCAGCCCTTCATTCCAGCACCGCCATTCATTGTGATCATGGCTGATCGTCTGCTATCAATAACCCGTGCCTGCCTTCACCCCATATCCCTTGACTCCACTAGCCCCTGGAGCTCTATCCAACTCTCTCTTAAATCCATCCAGTGATTTGGCCTCCACTGCCCTCTGTGGCAGGGAATTCCATAACATTCACAACTCTCTGGGTAAAAAAGTTTTTTCTCACCTCAGTCTTAAATGACCTCCCCTTTATTCTAAGACTGTGGCCCCTGGTTCTGGACTCACCTAACATTGGGAACATTTTACCTGCATCTAGCTTGTCCAGTCCTTTTATAATTTTATATGTTTCTATAAGATGCCCCCTCCTCCTTCTAAACTCCAGTGAATACAAGCCTAGTCTTTTCAATCTTTCCTCATATGACAGTCCCGCTATCCCAGGGATTAATCTCGTGAACCTACGCTGCACTGCCTCAATCACAAGGATGTCCTTCCTCAAATTAGGAGACGAAAACTGTACACAATACTCCAGAGCCCTATACAACTGCAGAAGAACCTCTTTACTCCTTTACTTTTGTTATGAAGGCCAACATTCCATTGGCTTTCTTCACTGCCTGCTGTACCTGCACGCCAACTTTCAGTGACCGGTGTACAAGGAGTCCAGGTCTCACTGTACCTTCCCCTTACCTAACCTAACCGCATTAATCTGCCCCCTTGTTTTTGCCGCAAAATTGGATAACCTCATATTTATCTATATTATACTGCATCTGCCACGCATCTGCCCACTCACTCAACCTGTCCAGGTCCCCCTGCAACCTCCTAACATCCTCTTCACAGTTCACACTGCCACCCAGCTTTGTGTCATCCGTAAACTTGCAAGTGTTGCTCCTAATTCCCTCTTCCAAATCATTAATATATATGGTAAACAGTTGCAGCCCCAACACCGAGCCTTGCGGCACTCCACTCGCTACTGCCTGCCATTCTGAAAAGGACCCGTGCACTCCTACTCTTTGCTTCCGGTCTGCCAACCAATTTTCTATCCACGTCAACACCCTACCACCAATACCATGTGCTCTAATTTTAGTCACCAGTCTCCCGTGCGGGACCTTATCAAAAGATTTCTGAAACTCTAGAAACACTACATCCACTGGCACCCCATCATCCGTTTTACTTGTCACATCCTCAAAAATTTCCAGAAGATTAGTCAAGCATGATTTCCCTTTCATAAATCCATGTTGACTTGGACTAATCCTTTTACTGCTATCCAAATGCTCCATTATTACCTCTTTAATAATTGACTCCAGCATCTTTCCCACCTCCGAAGTCAGGCTAACTGGTCTGTACTTCCCCATTTTCTCTCTCTCGCTCCTTTCTTGAAAAGTTGGATAACATTAGCTATCCTCCAATCCACAGGAACTGATCCTGAATCTATTGAACATTGGAAAATGATCACCAATGCGTCCACTATTTCCAGAGCCACTTTCCTGAGGACCCTGGGATGCAGACCATCAGGCCCAGGGGATTTATCATCCTTCAGTCCCATTAGCCTACCCAATACTATTTTTCGCCTAATGTAAATTTCTTGCAGTTCCTCTACCCCCTTAGATCCTCAGTCCTCAAGTACATCTGGGAGATTGTTTATGTCCTCCTTAGTGAAGTCAGATCTGAAGTACCTATTCAACTCTTCTGCCATTTCCTTGTTGCCCATAATAATTTCACCCGTGTCTGCCTTCAAGGGACCCACATTTGACTTTGCTACTCTTTTTCCCTTAACATATCTAAAGAAGCTTTTACTGTCCTTTATATTCCTGGCCAGCTTCCCCTCGCACTTCATCTTTTCAGCCCGTATTGCCCATTTTGTTTTCTTCTGTTGTCCTATGAAAGTTTCCCAATCCTCTGGCTTCCGGCTACTCTTTGCTGTGTTATACATCTTTTCTTTTAGTTTTATTCTATCCATAACTTCTCTTGTCAGCCACGGTTGCCTCCTACTCCCCTTAGAATCTTTCTTCCTTTTTGGAATGAAATGATCCTGTGTCTTCCGGATTATGCCCAGAAATTCCTGCCATTGCTGTTCCACCGTCATTCCTGCTAGGATCCCTTTCCAGTTAACTTTGGCCAGCTCTACTCTTATGCCTTCATAGTCCCCTTTGTTCAACTGCATCACTGCCACTTCCGATTTAACATTCTGCTTCTCAAATTGCAGATTTAAACTAATCATATTATGATCACACCTCCAAGCGGTTCCTTTACCTCAAGTTCTCTTATCATATCTGGTTCATTGGACAACATTAAATCCAGAATTGCCTTTTCTCTGGTCAGCTCCGTTACAAGCTGCTCTAAGAATCCATCTCGGAGGCATTCTACAAACTCTCTTTCTTGGGGTCCTGAACCAACCTGATTTTCCCAGTCTACCTGCATATTGAAATCCCCCATCACCACAGTGGCATTACCTTTGTTACATGCCAGTTTTAACTCCTGCTACAACTTACACCCTACATCCAGGCTACTATTTGGGGGGTCTGTAAATAACACCAATTAGTGTCTTCTTGCCTTTACAATTCCTCAACTAAACCCAAAGTGACTCTACCTCATCAGTCCCTGTCTTCCCTCGCAAGGGACTGAATTCCATCCCTCCCCAGCAGAGCTACCCCCCCTCCTCTGCCCACCTGCCTGTCCTTTCTATAGGATGTATAACCCTGAATATTAAGTTCCCAGGCCCGATTCTCCTGCAGCCACGTCTCAATAATCCCCACAATGTAATATCTACCAACCTCTAACTGAGCCTCAAGCTCATCTACTTTACTTCTTATACTTCGCGCATTCATATACAGTACTTTTAATTCCTTACGCATCTCACCTATCACATCGATCCCTATTACACTTGGCCATACTCTCCTATCCCTTTGTGAGCTTCCTTTCCGTTAATTCTGGGGTCATTAACCATCCCTTTGCTCTCTTTCCCTTTAACTCCATCGTCGACTATCCCATTTGACACCCCACCCCCCTTATTCAGTTTTAAACCACCCGTGTAGCAGTGGCAAACCTGCCTGCCAGAATGCTGGTCCCCCACCAGTTAAGATGCAATCCGTGCCTTTTGTACAGTTCCCCCTTACTCCAAAACAGATCTCAGTGATCTAAGAATCTAAATCCCTGCCCCCTGCACCAGTTACTCAGCCACACATTCAGGTTCCGTATCTCCCTGTTCCTGCTCTCGCCAGCACGAGGAACTGGAAGCAAACCGGAGACAACAACCCTGGAGGTCCTGCTTTAGAGCATTTTTCGAGCTTTGTAGAGTCACGCTGTAGAATATTCATCCCCTTCTTTCTGACATCGTTTGCGCCGGTTAACGATGATTAACGAGGGGTCAAAAATTATGGAAGGGTAAATTATGTGGGAAACGTAGATAATAAAACGGCTCCTTTTATACATAAAAGAGGTAATTAAGATATTAAACATCATAGAGAAGGTGAAAACATTGAATAATTGTTCAGATTTCCTAGTAAATCAGTCAAGGCTGCACATCCCTAATCCTACCTTGACGATGGAACACGACTGAATACTTCTTGAACCACAGATAGACACAAAAAGCTGGAGTAAGTCAGCGGGTCAGACAACATTTCTGGAGAACATTAATAGGTGATGTTTTGGGTCGAGACCCTTCATTTTCTCCTGAGATGCTGACTGACCCGCTAAGTTACTCCATCCTTCTGTGTCTATCTTCGGTTTAAGCCAGCATCTGCAGTTACTTCCTGCACACTTCTTGCACCACCATGGACTTCGATTTTATTTTTTTGAATTGTTTTTTAAACTAATGAAGTTTTTTATCACAGTCCTGTTTTTTTCCTTTTAATGACTTGCAGAATTTTATGTACAATTTGTTTTCCTGTGTTGTCTTGAGTCTTTAATCCTGTGATACTGCTGCAAGCATGATTTTCATCATACCTGTGCTTCATCAGGGGGGTACAGTGGCGCAATGGTAGAGTTGCTGCCTTTCAGAGCCTGAGGCCTGGTTTTGATTCTATCTATGGGTGCTGTCTGCATGGTTTCTATGTTCTCGCTGTGACTGCATGGGTTTTCTCTGGGTGCTCCGATTTCCTCCCACACTCCAAAGACCTGCGGGTTTGTAGGTTAATTAGCTTCTGAAAATTGTCCCTCGTGTGTCGGATAGAACGAGTGTACGGATGATCGCTGGTTGGTAAGGTTTCCGAGGGCCAAAGGGCCCCTTGCCGCTTTGTATCTTTAAAAGTAAAATTAAATCATACGCGCATTAGACAATAAACATGACGTGGCGGTGATTAATAATTGAAACTGAACAGAAAGGAATCTGTTTCCTTGAAAGAAATCATCAATCATGAAATGTGGTCTTATTTGATTAGCTTCTTGAGTATCTTCTCGTCGAGCATGTGTTCGTTAGAACTATGAATGGTCGTGGCCATTGCAATAGATGAATAACTTTATTAATGAACAATAAGTTTTCATCTGCTTAGTTTAACAGGAAAGGAAGTTGTATCTTACTTAATAGAAAGGTATAATTCAGCACAGATTAGGAATCGAACTCTACTGCAGGGAACATTGCAATCTTGTTGATTACGGCTATCCGTAGATAATAGACTTTAGGAGAGCTCCCCCTCCCCTCCCCCCACTTACCATCAACAACACTGCAGTCACATCTGAGGAGTCTTTTAAGTTCCTTGGAACCATCATCTCCAAGGACCTGAAATGCGGGGCTACCATCAACTCCACAGTCAAAAAGGCCCAACAGAGAATGTTCTTCCTGCAGCAGCTGAGGAAGCACAATCTGCCACAGGCAATGATGGTCCAATTCTATACTGCCATCGTAAAGTCTGTCCGCACCTTCTCCATCATGGTCTGGTTTGGCTTAGCCACCAAGCACGACACCTGGAGGCTGCAGCGAATCGTCTGATCAGCTGAGAAGGTTGTTGGCTGCAACCTTCACCCCCATTGATGAACTGTACACTGCAAGGGCCAGGAAGCGAGCAGGTAAGATCATCTCTGACCCCTCTCATCCTGGCCACTGAAGCACTTCCCTCTGGAAGGCGACTCTGGACTGTCAAAGCCACCACAGACAGATATAAAAACAGCATTTTTTTTCCATTAGTAGCTCTACTCAATGACCAAAAGTTGGTAGCTTCATTTTGCTCTGGTATTTTATTTAATTCACATGTTTAAACTATAATGTTTTATTATTAATGTTTAATGTTTTTATGTGTCATTCTTAAGTGTTACTGTATGATGTATTTTTACTTACGAGCGGAGCACCAAGGCAAATCCCTTGTATGTGTACCAATAAACTTATTCATTCATTCATTGAAACTGAGTTCACCAACATTGTTGTTCACTTTTATTACTCCAGGTGATTTGAATCACAGCAAATTAACAATAATATGTTAAATTCTAAAATCGAAGCTACTTTTTAATTCAAAGTACAAACTTAGATATTTTACAGATTCATTACATTATCATGCATATCACATATGTAATTTTTAGGTTTTACTTCCCTCTCAGCCAATAGTTTTGACACGGGGAGGCATGCAAAGTTTGTAGTTTTTCTTAAATTTATTTTGTTTACCTAATCATTAAAAGATTGACAATTTAAAGAATCCTGTGATCCACTTTTACACAGTTGAAAGCAAAATATATTAAGTAGAATCTACTTATTTTAATTTGAATTAATTTGTGCTTAAAGCATGTGTTTGATATTCTACTTGCGAACACAATGAAAACAGTGAGTTACAAATGCCGTATTCACAGTACACTTTTATAAAAGCTGTTGTTAATACAAATATCACAATAGCTGAAACCATTTACATTATTATTATTATTAACTTATTATTGTACGGTGATCAGCTCAATTTTGCATTAAAGTGTACAGTAAATATGTAATATGTATATTTAAAGATGTTTCTTCATGTGAGCATTTTTCTTTGGTTTGAAATTAGTTCAGTTTTAATCCAAAATATAAATTGGAATGAATTTTATAATGATGTTTCTTCCATTTCTGTAGAACCTTGCCAAAGGAGAAAAAAAACAAAGAAAGTATCAGGAAAAAATCATGCTCTTGTCAACCGTGGGAAATGGATAGTTTAGAATAAACATCGAGGTAGAAAATCTAAATGTCAGTTTTTTATCCCACATGAATATGAATCATGATTGCATATTAATTATCCTCGTGGGTTTCTATACATAGCATGCAGTATTGATTTTAAGTGAGACATAAGAATCCTCACTTTTAAGCATTACCCGTCATCTTTTACTTAGAAATAACATGTTAAACTAAAATAGTACATAGTCTGAAATATTGTAAATGTGCATGCTTACAGGTGTACATCAGTCAGTATTCATTTCCATTACTTGACCCACAATGTTGATTAACACAATCAGACCATCAGATAGCTATATGGACGTGAAGGGAATGGAGGGGTATGGTCTGAGTGCAGGTAGATGGGACTAGGGGAAAACAAATGGTCGGCACGGACTGGAAGGGCCGAGAGGGCCTGTTTCCGTGCTGTAATTGTTATATGGTTATATGGTTATAATGTATTGTTTACAATTAACCGTTTCTCCTCTTTCACCCCCTCCACCCCATCCACCCCATTTGACAAGCTGTATGTGTTTTCAGTGTTATTCAACAAAACATTGTTATTAAGAGGGAGATGCTGAAATCTGCAGCAAAATAAGAAGTCATGGAGGAACTTAGCGAGTCAGGCAGCATTTGTGGAGGGAATGGGAAACATTTTGGGTCAGGACCCTTCTTCAGATAGATTGTATAGTGGGAGAAAACGGGAATAGGAGAAGGTCAAAACTGGGCAAGTGATAGGTGGATACAGGTGACGGGGTGGGTGGTGATTGGCAGATGGGCAGAGTAAGTAGGTTTAAAGGAGTGTCTTAAAGGAAGTGAAAGGATAGAGGCAGATATTTGTGGGAATTCGCCAGGGATAAACAGTTGAAATTAGAGCTGCTCGGTGGTTATTAAAAATAAGGTACGTGCAAGAGGCCAGAAAAATGCAGAGACCTTGAAGGGCTTGGAGGCATTGGAAAGCATGAATGACAATTTAAAAATTGATACTTTCCAGAGAGTTGCTCTCAGATAGCCAGTACGTGATAAATGAGTGTAACAGTGAATTAGAATATGTGCAGAAGGATTTTGGATGAGCTTAAATTAGAATTTGGGTGGCTGTCAAACGATCAATGGATTAGGCATGAATAAGGATCTTGGCAGCAGATGGAGCATATGGAGAAATAAGATAAGGAGAGGAAACAGTGGGTTTTATAGCATTAATATGCATCACACAAAAGACTGATCTCCATGCTTTACCACAAGGGATTCTTCTATCAAACTACACTTAGATTACCATTTGCATTCTGTGCTCTCCTCTTTATTTTGCAGACTTTCACACTTTGATTGCAGATCCACAGGAAGAACATTAGAACAGTAGATAACGTTACAAGTACAGCAACAACGACAGCCACAAAAAGCAAATCCTCATGAACTGGTTCTGCAGAAAAACAAATGTTAAAAGGCTATGGAATCTATGCCAGGAATTTTGACTTCAGTTTGATTTCTTATTAGTGCAATGTTATTTTCCAAATTGTTCCCTCTAAAATACAGAATAAAAGCTGACCTGGGAGAAAGTCACTCAATGTAGCTCTTGTGAGTTATTCCAGAGGAATAAGAGGTTTCTCAGGAGACTTCAATTTCTTTCACTTTGGGATGGTAACCCACTATGCAATTTCTCAGAAGCAATGTTATTATTCCTCCACAAAGGATGAAGTTTAGGCTGTAATCTAACTATACAGCAAACTTGATGAGCAGGATAGGAAAGGATGGACTGGCCCAATGCTGATTGTTTCCAAGCTCCAGGCTTTTATTGGCTCTCGAAGTGTTGTAATTCGTCTCAGAAACCACAGTTGCTGGCCTAAGCGCTCGGTGATATAATGCTTGGAAAAGGAAAGTTTGCAGAAATCAATGAACTATTGCTACACTGTTAGCATTACATTCAGTGCACACGAGGATCAATATCATGTTAGGAAAGGGCTGTCAAAGAAGCTGATGTTGAAAATAGGCTCTTGCTTTATATTTAATTGTTGAAACATCATTGAGTTGGTCCGGCAGAATAAATTATGCTTGTTCTTTATCCCCAGCATTTATTTAAGAAATTTTATGTTTCATTTGTTTTTATATCTCATGTATGTGTGTTTCCACATTTATGGAACTATGGAACCCCTTGGACTCTGTTCTGCAATACTCCCTAAAGCCCTACCATTTACTGTGCAAATTTTGTCCTGGTTTAAGTTGCCAAAATGCAATATCTCACACTTGTCTCTGCTAAATTCCATCAGCTTTCTGTACCGCCCACTCCCCTGACATCAGTCTGAAAAAGGGTTTCAACCCGAAACGTCACCCATTCCTTCTCTCCAGAGATGTCGCCTGTCCTACAGAGTTACTCCAGCATTTTGTGTCTATCTTCGATTTAAACCAGCATCTGCAGTTCTTTCCTACACCTCTATTACCAGCCTTTGATTCCGACCTACAAGCTAATTTTGTATCTAATGATGGATTCCTCACTCTGGATCTTGTGAACTACTGTTCTGGACCAGTATACTATGTGGAATCTTGTCAAAGGCCTTGCTAAAGTCCATACTGACAACGTCCACTGCCCTTACTTTGTCAATCTTGGTCTTTTTGTTTTAGAGATACAGAGCAGAAACAAGCCCATCGGTCCATTGAGTCCACACCGACCAGCGATCCCCGCACATTAACATTTCCCTACACTTGGGACAATTTTTGTTACATTTATACCAAGCCAATTAACCTACAAACCTGTACATCTTTGGAGTGTGGGAGAAAACCGAAGATCTCGGAGAAAACCCATGGAGGTCTCAGGGAGAATGTACAAACTCCGTACAGCCATCACCCATAGCCATGATCGAACCCGCGTCTCTGGCGCTGTAAGTGCTGTAAGGCAGCAACTCTTCTCTGTGCCACCGTGCCCCACTTCTTAAAAAAAAGCTAAAATCAAATGTGAGCTATAATTTCCCACATACAGTACAAAGCCATACTAACTGACCCTAATCAATCATTGTCTTTCCAAATGCTGGTCGATCCTGTCTCTCAGGATCCCCTCCAGTAACTTTCACACCACTGACATCAGGCTCACCAGCCTTTTGCTCCCTGGCTTATTCTTGTAGCAAAATGTTAGCCAGCTTCCCATAAGTCTGAGGATAGTCAGGCCCCAAGGATTTGTCCACCTTTATATACCATAAGAACTCCAGTACCACCTCTTCTGTAATGTGGATGTGTTGAAAACATCACTATTTCCTTCCTTAGATTCCCTAGCTTTTGTACCATTCTCCATGCTAAATCGGGTTGAGAAATATTCATTTAACACCTCACTGTCACCTGTGCTCCAGGCAACCAAGGTGACCTTGTTGATCTTAAGAGGCCCTACTCTCTCCCAAGTTACCTTTTCGCTTTAAATATACTTATGGACTCTCGCTGGATTCTGCTTTCCATTATCTGCCAAATGTCATTGCTTGCCCTCCTTTTGTTTGGGTGCACAAGTGTACTTCCTGAGGGTACCTTGCTTCGTGTGCCAGTTGCATTCCCAGGAAAGATGCGCTCATACAGTCAGCAGTAAATGAAGGGGGAGATGCATTACTGACAGCAGTGTTGTGCCAGGAACTTCGCGCTTGCCCCCCCCCCCCCTCCTGCTCTCTCCACTGCACACTGTTGAGATGGGACACTGGTGCAAATCGCAGCCCTCCACTTGAATTCCTGTAGCACCGAATTTTCCCCTGGTCTCCGATGAGCGTTGGTGAGGTGAAGGGCGGCCACTGCTGAGGTGTGGCTCAGGGCAGCATGCCAGACAGCACAGTGGGTGCCGGGTGTTGCCGGGATCATTGCCCCTTGTGTTGACACACAGATCAGCCAGTTCCCACAGTCACTCTCATAACCTCCTGCTGGATGTCATGGATGCTACTGTCTCCCATCTATCATTGTTTAGCTGCACAGCTTCCCGCAACCAGAGGATTTCTCTCCGGCAATAAGCTCAATTCCCGGCGACCACCGTTGATCTTGTTACTGTAGAGGAATCTCTAGTCTGGGAGGCTCCGGGCTGTTTGTCAACACACGGATCAGTGACTGCCAGTCCCTGCAATCTCAATGCAACCTACCTCTCAGCTCCTGACCACCCCGGCCCACTCAATACCAGCCCTTACAAACGGCCTCTCCTCACTGAGCTGTGCGGCCATTCATTGTGTGGAGCACCAGGTTCCCAGCCGAGCTGCTTTCAACCTAAGCAGATGTATCTTTTAAAGTACGCGTCTATTTGTAGGAAGGAACTGCAGGTGCTTGTTTAAACAAAAGATAGACACAAAAAGCTGGGGTAACTCAGCGGGTCAGACAGCGTTTCTGATGAAAATGAATAGGTGAGGTTTTGGGTCGAGTGCCCGTCTATTTGTACTTGTGAGTGTTCAGACTGTAGGACCAAGAGATAGTGAATCGGTGATCTGAGGGGTAATGCCAGTAGAATACATCTAAAGATGAGACCACGTTTTCTGCCTTCAGACAAAACCAAAGCATGCTTACTGTACCTTACCATTTACATTCAATATAATAAAACCATCCTTGCTGCATCCTTCAGCATCTGCTACAGTCACAACATAACAACCAGCATCATAGAGCTGAACATTTGAAAGCTGGATGGATCCATTCCTGAACACCAGAATCCGGTTTTCATAACCCTTTGAAATGTTTTGATAAGTGCCCGGTTTCCAGACAATGATGTCCTTCATTCCCCATGGTGATAGGTGCCTCCATTTAATAGAAAGTGTTCCATTGCATCGATAGTCCATTGCAAGAGTGCCGTTCTCATTCGCTGTGGCATTGACAATAGAGTGAGGTATTGATATTCCAATCCCATTAACTGAAAAATGACAGAAACAGATGCATTTGTTATCTTTACAAATATGCTTCTACAATCCTCGATATTCTACATAAAACACAAAAGAGTCTAACTCACAATGGCGGTCAGGCACCAAGCAGAAATGGGGCAATTCCTTCAGATATTGGGGTGGCCTGTCTACCTAGGATGTCAACCTACTGTGATTATAAAACATTTCTGAGATAGTTGCCGCTTCAGCCATGGTTTTGTGACTTTTTGTAAATGGCACATTGTGATCTGTGCAAACATCCGTGCATGTGTGATCTGTGCAAAACGATTTTCACTGTGCAGTGCACACGTGACCATAAAGCACCACTGACCATTGGTTTATAGTTCTGTGGTTCAGCTGTAATTTGGAACTGAGAATGTGGCTCAGGTGCTGGCATCAAGTTGTATTGAAATTTTACGCTGACCTAGTTTAGAGTACAAAGATAGACACAAAATGCAGGAGTAACTCAGTGGGACCTGCAGCATTTCAGGAGAGAAGGAATGGGTGACGTTTCTGGTCGAGACCCTTCTACAGACTGATGTCAGGGGAGTGGATAAGGAAGTGTATAGTTTATATTTACACACACATATATATATATATATATATATATAGTATATATATATATACACACATATATATATATATATATATTTTAGAGAACAGTTGGGTAAAATGTTCCTAAATCTGTTATTGCCCAATATTAATTATCAATATTAATTATCAATATTGTCAAGATTAATTAGCCAATGCGCACAAATTGTTAAAAATGCTCTACCATACTGTTATGCCTACAGCTCCAAAAAGAGCCTATGACCTATGGACCATTGATGATCTTGATGGCCAAAGTCAGTGCTGTCTGGTTGTTCTGGTTTGAGTTGAAATTATATCCATGGCAAGAACTGAATGCCAATATAACATTTTCTGCCTGGAATTGGGTGTGACATGAAAAGGGGCTCTTCTTGTGAAAATTAATTCTATTTGATTGTGTCAAGGTAAATAAATGTATTAAAGTTACATTTGTCCAATAATATTTTATTTAGAAAATAAATATTTGTGGGCGATATTGGTGCAACGATCCATGGTGTACACTTTATTCCAGATAGGCAATGTAAATAGGTTCTATTATTTAAGCACAGATTGACCAAGTACAGTAAATAAAAGGTAAGACAATAGATTTGGCTAAGATCTTGTATTATATATTGAGGAAATGTGAAAGAAATTGTTGTTGAGCAATGTGTAAGGATAAATAAATCAGCAAAACTATTTTCAATAACCCGTCATGTTCATGATTAACATGCAAGTCAACATTTTTTACTGTAAATATTAATATTCATAAATAATTCACCAAATACAGCTGTATTGAAAGAATGTTGAAATTAAAACAATTGCATTAGCTACAGTATGTTAATTGTAAGAAGGAACTGCAAATGCTGGTTTAAACTGAAAATAGACACAAAAAGCTGGAGTAACTCCAGCTGGGACAGGCAGCATCTCTGGAGCGAAGGAATGAGTGACATTTTGGGTTGAGACCCTTCTTCAGAAGTACCTTGATTAACGTGTGAAAAAAAATCATGCTTTCCTCTTATTACACCTGCACCAAGCAGTTTATTTTTTACAATGAAAAGTCAGATTAGGATGAATAGTAATTATTTTTCCACATTGATGTCATCTGATGATAATGGTAGTCTCTGGCAAGTAAAGATGGAGATCAGTGTAATCCATCCTGATTGCATTAAATGGCTGTGTAATGTGAGTAAAATTAAGCACACAAGTCTTGCAATGATCAGTTTTGATTATTTCACAGTTTTTGCAAAACCACTGTAAAAACAGCAAAGAATTTGATTCTAACCAGTGAAAGTTATTTATTTACAATTTTCACATGACTGGACTCCAGTCGTATATCCAGATGTCATTTTAGAATGTGTGGCTGAACGAAGTAGGGGAAAATATAATTTTGTTTTGGCTTTTATAGTTAACATTTGAGCAAGAAATGTTGTTAATAACCGTCTATGAACAAAATCCACATTTTGATATTTAAGGATATTAGCACAAGGGCACTGACCAGATTCAATGTTTGGGATTATGCACTGCTTTTAGAAATCTAGATAATTTGTCACATGAATGTTAGTTCTGATATCATTGTAAACTATTTATTGAAAAATCAAGATTGGATATTTATTCACCCTAATCCGTCCTGTGTATTAACATTTTTAAAGGTGCATCAGAGTTGACAAATGTGATTTCCTGGGAAATAAAAAGGAACTGCAAATGCTGGCTTATACCAAAGAGAGGCACAAAATGCTGGAGTAACTCAGTGGGCCAGGCAGCTTCTTTGGAGAAAATGGATAGGTGACGTGAAGAAGGTTCTCTGCCCGAAACATCACCTATCCATTTTCTCCAGAGATACTGCGTGACCAGCAGAGTTACTCCAGCATTTTGTGTCTATCGGTGATTTCCAAGATGTCTCATTGTCCTGTTCCTATTTATGGATTGCATTTTCCTTATTACTAATTTGTGACAACTGACGTTTAGTTCCCTTTATTCAATCTAACTATTGTCGTGCTGTATTTGCCACCTTCCAATCTCCTCTCATTAGGCTTGCTGTGGTTTTTTTTTAAATCTCTGGTAAGTTACTTGTCCATGGAGGATGTTTGTTCATTTGCATGTTCTTTTGGTGAGAATTCAAAATATGAATTAGAGACTTCCAAAATAAATATTTTATTTATAAGGCAATAATGAAATCAGATGTCCCAAATCTACGGCCTGTTCACCCCTCAAACCTACCTAAAGGACGTTAAATTTGACAATCTAATTTGTGACTGAATTGTATCCATTGAAGTTAGTGTTATATTCTCTCGCATTGCGATCACGTTTTCATTGACTATCCTTACAATCGTTCGCCTAATTAACTCTGCCTCACTATTCCAAGGACAGTACATAATCTGTTTAACTCCTTTATAACAGTAGGAATTAAATTGGGAGTTAAACGCTTAATGTCGGTTTTAATCGTGTCGTGTCGAAGCAGCGGCTGCAGGAAAGGGTCGTTTAACTTACATCTGGATGGATCACATTAAGTTGCACAGGATATTGTACCAGACCTCCTCATCTACCCTACCCCCAATCCACTCATTTACAGAAAACATTACATGTGAAACGTATGGATTTCTTTATCATCCTTGGAAACAGCTTCTGTTCACATGCAGACTCGGGACTGTAGATGCTGAGCAATCTAGAGCAAAAAACAAACTACCAGAAGAACTCAGCGGGCCAGACAGCATGTGTGAAGTCAGATGGTGTTCTGCTGCAGCGGCTCGACCCGAAATGTCTATCATCCTCCTGCCTCCACAGACTTTGCCTGACCCGCTGAGTTTCTCCAGCACTTTGGGGTTTTTTTGCTGCTGCTTGTGCTAACTTTATTTTTCCACCAAACTAACTATCTCTCATCCTCCACATCCCAATTCAACGGCTACTGATCAGCTTCCTTTCTTACCTCCCTTGTTGGCTGACGCTTCTCAGTCAACATGAAAGTTTGGAGCGGAGTCTGCCCTTATTTCAAAGAAGAATCAACCTTTCTTTATAATCAAAAATATGAAAATGATTACTTACTGTGTAACCCCAAGCCTAATAAACATACGATTAAGAGAAGACTGTTGTGATTCCAGCTGTTTGCCTTCATTAGAAACACTTAACCATCCATTAGGAATAGGATCGTTAGTACAGCACAAGCATTACCTACTGTGTCTGGCTGGCTCTGCCACATGCTTTTAATTGGACTTCGGACGAAATGTTTTAGTGGACAAACCGGTTTCTCTTTCATCTGTATATCAGCTGGCACACCGCATGTCACAAGAAAGGTGGGGACACGAGAGACTACAGGTTTGAGCAGAGAGACACAAAATGCTGGATAAACTCAGCAGGACAGGCAGCATCTCTGGAGAGAAGGAATGAGTGACGGTTTCGGGTCCCGACTCCAAACATCACCCATCCTTTTTCTCCAGAGATGCTGCCTGCCCCGCTGAGTTACTCCAGCATTTTGTGTCTATCTTTTGTATAAACCAGCATCTGCAGTTCCTTCATACACAGATGCTCGAGCAGGTCTGGCTAGGCTCTATCCCAGTGGATGCATGATGAGAAATGCAATGCCTGGTGCCCAGCTTATCCACACTTGTCTGGTTCTGCAGCTTAAAACTGCAACCATGTTTCATTTCCTCCTTGATCCTTAAACACAGAATAACCCATTATTTAAAGATGCTTTAGACATGCAATTGAGTCTGGTGACTCATGAAAGCACGATGGGTGCTATGAACAAAGACGTTACTGTGACTGAATACAATATTGCAACACATCTTATTGATTTGAGGTTGTACAATTTAAATACTGTTAAAGGAAACAGACATCTGATATTTTAGACACAAGGTGCTGGAGAAACTCAACGGGCCAGGCAGCATCTCTGGCAAAAAAGATGGGTGATGTTTCGAGTCCCAACCCAAAAACATCACCCATCCTTTTTCTCCAGAGATGCTTCCTGGCCCACTAAATTACTCGAGCACTGTGTGTCTATCTTTGGTAGAAACCAGTGTCTGAAGTTCTTTATTTCTACATCAGATATTTAAAGAGTCAACAGTGTTTTATTGTCAAATGTTCCAGGTGGAACAATGTAATTCTTACTTTTAGGCTATTTACATCCCTGGATTTGTGTTTTAACAGCAGAATGAGTTGTCTTGGTATTTTCCTTTATTTTTCAATTCATTAGTCAATTATTAGACAATTCATTTATTTTTCTTCTTTCAGCTGTGCAAAGATTACATTTTAAAAAACCACCTTTGCTTAATCAACAAGCTTTATGAAGCCATATTTACACATTCCCTCACCCTAAACTAACAGGTGTGTTAACCGTTGCCACAAAGGTGTGCTGTATTTAGTCGGCTTATCTTGCTCAGGTATCACTAATGTTTTTACATTACGAAACAAACATGCATTATTTGACAAACGTCTCACTCACTCACTTGAGTTTATATATGATCAACAGCAGGTGAAAATGACTGCTTGTCCCCTGCTGCCTTTGCCTGCAATCCAACATCCTGATGGCCAGAACTCCAGTCTTCAACAAATGGTTAGCTCATGAAAGTAAGGGTGAAGTATCATATTCTGCTCTCACCACCTGCAATTATCAGCTTCTGCTGTATATTACTCACCAACTAACAGCAATATAAGAGGCGAGCATTCTGATTAGCCACCAGGCAGATTAAACTGCTAGTAGTTTTTCACTTTAAGAAAATTGAAAATACTTATTTTTTAAGTTTAGAATCTATATAGAATCGTGATACCAAAACCTCTTGGACAGTGACTTCACAGGATTTCTTCTCTCCAACCCCTGGTGGAAACTTTAGACTTTGAAGAAGTTCTCCCCCTCTCTCCTACAAGAGTTCTGAAACACCCTCTCTCACTGCACCCCCTCGGAGCACACCTTATCTTTCCATATCTCTCATCTCATTCTCCCCTGACTCTCAGTCTGAAGAAGGGTCTCGACCCGAAACGTCACCCATCCTGCTGCTGGTCCCACTGAGTTGCTCCAGCATTTTGTGTCTATCTACAGTAAACACGTTTGGAGGAGCTGCATGTGAATATTTGCCTCACTAGATGGTGGTGAGGGAGGAGGTGTAAGGATTTGTTACACTTCCTGTGGTTGCAGGGAAAGTGTCAGGGAGACGGGGAGGGGTGGGGGTGGGGGAGAGGTATAAGTGGACCATGGATTCACAGAGAAAGGCATCCCTGCAGATGGTGGAAATGGATAGCGAGGGAAACTGGTGATGGGACTCAGTTGCAGTTGGCAGAAATGTCGGAGGATGATGTGTTGAATGTGGAGACAGGACTTGAGGAACTCTAACTCTGGTCTGTCTGATGGGAAGTGGGGTGAGAGCAGCAGTTTGAGAAACAGAGGAAATGAAAGAGAGAGCTCCAATAACAACAGTAGAAGGGAAGCTGTGTTTCCCAAAAGAGGACATTTCAGATGTCCTGGAAGTCTCATCTTGAGAGCAGATATAGTGGAGACAACGTAACTGGGAGAAAGGGATGACATCCTTGCAAGTGAAGGGGTGGGGAGAACTGTGGTAGGTTGGAAGATTGGAACTAAATTAGCTTATGCGAGGACAATTCAGTATCTGAGAACAGCAGGGAAGAAGCTGTTCCTCAGTCTGGAGGTACGTGCTTTCAAACGTTTCTATCTTCTGCCCACTGGAAGAGAAGAGAAGAGGGAGTGACTGGGGTGAAAATGGTCCTTGATAATGTTGGCTGTTTTCCCAAGGCAGAGGGAAGTGTCGATGGTGAGGAGGCTGGCCTGTGTGATGGACTGGGCTACATCTACAACTCTCTGCAATGTCTTGCAGTCTTGGGCTGTGCTGTTGCCTAACAAAGCTGTGATACATCCTGACAGGATGCTTTCTACAGTACATTTGCAGAAATTGGTGATAGTTGTTGGAAACATACCACATTTTCTTGGCCTTCTGAAGATGTAAAGGCATCTTTACAAGGCTTTCTTGTCTGTGGCTTCAGTGTGGTTGTTTCAGGCCAGACAGTTGGTGTTGGAACTTAAAGCTCACAATCATCTCCACTTCAACACCTTGATGCTGATCAGGGCATGTACACCATCTCACTTCTTAAAGTCAATAACTAGCTTCTTCATCTCGTTGACTGTGACTGTGTTATTTCCTCTCAGCCCTCTAATGCCTAATATTTCAAAATGTATCTACTTCTTTGAATACTCCCGATAATCTAGCAAACCCCCACCACCGTCCCCCCCTCCCCCCTCCCCCCCTTCATCTGGGGTAAAGAATTCTAGAGATTCATCACCCTTTGCGAGAAGTGCTTCATAATCATTTCAGTTTTATATGGTCTTCTTGTAACCTTGTTTAAGATTCTTCAGTAGTGGAAATATCCCAATATCTTGGTAAATAATTGTGAACTAATACTTGGAACTCTACAAGTGTTACATCCTTCCAGCCTAAAAATGACTTACAAGGAAACAAACAGCAAGAGGTTCTGGTATGAAAAGGAAGAGAGTTTCTAAGATAAATGTGGAATCCTTGAAGAGTGAGAATGGAGAATAATGGTAAACAAGGAAATGGCAGAGAATGCTGTAGTTTTTGATTTAACATTTGCCTTGGCTTCTTCTGTTGTTTCACCTCTCTCATTTGAATCCTTCTAGGAGATTATGAAATAGTGGTACAGTAGAGATGCTGCCTTACAGCGTCAGAGACCTGGGTTCAATCCTGACCAGCTGCGGGCGTGGCATGGACTTACCATCCGGACGGAGCCTGGGATCCCTGGTCTATAACATTCTGTAGCCGTGGTCTCCGGTAAGGAAGTGGCCGATTTGGGAACTCCAAGCCGCGAGTGTGTTCGATCTGTCCCGACGTCGGAGTTTGGATCATCCCGACGAGAGGGCTTGTACACTGGGCTGTCCATAGCAGTGACTACGGAGGGTCAAGGCCTATGGCGAGGGTCACAGTGAACAAAGGAGGAAGATTAACTGAACTGTATTGCCTTCCATCACAGTGAAGAATGTGGTGGATGTTTATGTTAAATTCTATTATGTTTTCTTTTTAATTGTATGGCTGCATGGTAATTAATTTCACTGTACCTTAATTGGTGCATGTGACAAATAAATTTGAACCTTGAACCTTGAACCTTGACTATGGGTGCTGTCTCTACGGAGTTTGTACGTTCTCCCCGTGACCTGCGTAAGTTTTCTCCGGATGCACCGGTTTCCCCCACACTCCAACGACGTGCAGGTTTGTTGGTTAATTGGCCTGGTATAATTGTAAATTGTCCCTAGTGTGTGTAGGGTCGTGTTAATGTGTGTGAATCACTGGTTGGTGCGGACTTGGTGGGCTAAGGGCCTGTTTCCATGCTGGAAACTAAAGTAACCTAAACTAAGCAGCTTAATTATCAGCTACTGCTCATCTACTGACCCTTCCGATTCGCTACTTTCCCAGTACACTCTAAGCAACTCTTTCTTTTACTCCTTTACGACTGTTCTTATATAAGTTAAATACTTTTGTTTTGCCATAGGTGTTGCCCTTGAATTGGTTTTGGTGATATACCATGTTGTGATCACTATTCCCTAAAGGATTTTTTTAACCACAAGATGTTTTATTACTCTTTACACATGACCAGATATACAATTATTTATCCTCAGTAGATTCTGTAATGCATTGCTCTAATAAAAATTCACAAATTCTATGATATGATAATCTTGCAGTTTGATTAGACCAATCAAAATACAGATTAATATAGTTTATCATAATAATATTCCCTTTCTTGCCCTTGGTTGATTTTTGCCCATTCTCATTGATCAACTATAAAGCAACTCTTTGTAACCTTCAGACCATTCCCAACGGCATAACCTTAATCTGACCTTGGTAACGGAACACTATGGACCTACTGCACTATCATGTACTTGTTCTAATACTAATCAAGTTTTGCACAAACCATCGTTTGAATGTCTTGCTTTTGGCACGGTCTTTTCCTTTTCACCCTCTACAGAATTTATGTTTTAGGTATCGGCTTTCTTTTTGTCTTGCCTGAGTCTATATGCCTGTGCAGCTGGTGCCTCTCCGTACCTGTGCATATGACAATAAACTTGACGACTCTCATTGCAAGTCTTCAACAACATGTGTCGGGCTGAAGAATCCGGAGGCAGGAATTGACTTTATATTGGAGGTCATTCTTGTGCATTGCATAAGTGACCTGGGGACAATGGAATCTGTCACACCTCAGGCAATCTTCAAGTTTCAGTGATGTTGAATAGTAAAATTAAATGAGAACTTACCAGTTTGAAGTTTGATCTTGATTTTATGAGGAGTTTCGATGGTGATTACGTGAGAAGAACCCCGTCTAGGCCGCATGCACGTCAATCTTCAAAGCAGCGGTATGAAATCACAAATAACAATCACCAAAGGGACATAGAAAGATATGTGACTCGAGAACTACCAGATGATCTTTATGAGAGAGGGTTGGGCATGGCGGGCACGTAATCACCAACGTAACTCCCCATAAAATCAAGATCAAACCTCAAACTGGTAAGTTCTCGTGTAATCTTACTATTTTACTTCGGAGTCACGTGAGTGATTCCGTGAAGACTTCAAAGCTTTGTGATTTCATGCCGCAGATCGAAATCTCGGCGTCTCACTGCATCGATTGACTCAGGATGAGTGAATAATCAAAATGCATTAGCATGATATTGATTCACATGTATTAATGGTTTACATTAATAAAGAAATCAATAGCAACCCCTGTAACTTGGGGGAGGCTAAAGTGGATGCAAACTGAATGGGCAAAACCCCGGGTCAGTAACCGGCCTATGGAAAAATAAAAATAAACAATTTAGTTGACCATCCTGCCACCACGAGGATATGGTCGATGGGCATGTCCATTGCCCTGGCCGCTGACGTTGATGCTGACCTGGTGGAATGGGATATACAATCGTCAGTGTTAATACCTGCATAATCCAGAACCTGCTGCAGCCACCTTGAAATAGTCCGAACCGACCTTCCTTTGTGTAGTTGTTTGTTGATTAATAAACAATGCTGATTCCACACTTCTTAGGATTCTGGTGGCCTTGATAACATTGACGTGAGACCATGGGGTATCCGAAAAATGATCTTAAATCATGCCACCCCTGGTCTGCTTTGCTTGTGTAGTCCAGAATGTAAAATGTAATGGCACCTGCAGCCAATACCATCCTATCTAGCCACAGCGTTTGCAAAGTTTGCCGTTGTTGTGCTGATATTAGTGTCATAACTAAAGATGTAGCTGGAACCCCTTGGTGAAGTAATGTTCACACATTTTCAATAACCAACTGCATAATCTTGTAGTGGGAGAACTTGTGTCAAGATCTTTTTAACAACTCGATATCCGGGTTGAACCCGACAGAGTAGTTCCCTTTTGTTGCAGCTGTAGTGCCTCTATAACTGAATTATTGTCAAAGACCATTTAAGAATGAACTGGAAGATGTCAGTAATCTGTACTGTATTAAATGTAACATTAACATTTAAACAAAATCATGTCTGATCCTCCTCAATAGGAATGTACTGCTTTTTTGGGTGCTATCCCTGCACTCTGCAGTGAGCACATTCATGACTTGATGTGACAACCTGAGGCATAAGTCAATCCATTCAAAATGTGTAAGTCAATAATTGTTTTATTATGCAAAGGCCGGTCTCCTGAACCACAGTTTGAACCAGCAAGTTTTATGTTTTTTGGAATAACCGTATACCATTGTGCCATTATGCCTGATGAAGCAGGCAACATGGCTGCTAAGCCAGTCTGACAGTACAAACCCAAGTGAGGTCTTGCTGACTGTTTTAAGACCCAGCTAACGAGGCAAAAAATGGAGGAAAACATAAGGAATATTACTCCTTTTGTAGCGAGAATATATTTCTCCTCACTGTTGTGCCACATATTTTTGCAATCAGTGAATAAACATGCACCAACATGTCACTATTCGATGTAGTATTGAAGCATACTTTCATAATACTTTGAGATCCAATACCTATTCTGTGTTGTCATCGATCTGAACTGGATGATACACCAATGGCAAAGGAGATTAGGTAATTATTACAGGATACTTTTACTTGATTGCCATGTGACTAACATATGTCACCATCGTAGAGCAGCAACTTGAATTTGAGCATGTAGAATATGTATATTCGCTCAATAGCCCCTTACCCATGAGGTGCATCTAGTGTATATATTTAGTTGATACCAACAATTGAAGAATTGGTAACTCATGCAAATCTCCAATACCTCCAACTAGAGATGGTATTCGGAACTTCCCACCTTAGAGTCCTTAGCATCAGTTTGTAGTAACTGAATTCGACCGACCACACTACTGTAGCGAGTTTCAAGTTCAAGTTCAAATTAGTTTATTGTCATGTTCAGCAATAATGAATACTGTTTTTTCATCATTGTGACTGAGGTAGCTTCAGCTGACAATAGCATAAGGTTGTTAACAATGGTCCAATTGTCCTTTGAGAGGTTGCTACTTACACAATATCAGTTCATTGATTTGCTCAGCTGAAATACAGCTGCTATATTGCCAATCTCTCTCTATGAAAATAAAACTCAGTTTTATAACAGGTTGCTATTAACTCCAATCTCTTGCCACAGGGCGGAGTCAAGGCTAATAATAATTAAAGGTAAATCCCAATGACCAACAAACAGTTTATCCCATTCTGCAAAGCTTTACTGTTATTAGTACAGTTATATTGTCTTTGATAACCTCTGTAATGGGATTTGCATAGCATGGATCTTAGAATCTTTTGTTAGTCAGGAAAATTACGTTTTCATATTCGGAAAGTTCATATGCCCGACACTCTCCATTCTTCATAATAACATGCCACTCCTGCCTTATTCCATGGGTAGTTTGCATGAGAACTTTTGCCCAATTTCCAAACCTTAACTTTAAAAAATAACCCTGGCCATAATCCAAACTTGCTTGGAATGCTACGACTGAGCCTCAACCAGATGTTTTCATCCTTTGTGTGTTGTACAAAACAAATGTAAACAAATGTAAATATTACAACTTGTGAACGGTGCACTACCCATATTTTGGAAGTGCTAGACCCATTTTGTTGAGTAGGGTTGGGTAGTGCACGGAATTTCTGAGCTATCATACTGCGCCCAACTCCAGTGAACTGCTTACTGCCGATGAGCGCCTAGGGTGCGTTCTGAAACGATGACTTTTGCCCGCCGTTGGCCTAATTGATTCGTCTGTCAGGTTTTCTTCCCCTGTTGAATAGGTCTACCTGAATAACAGATTCAGCGGCTGGCTCTCACATCCCCCTGTTGGCGCTGTTCACTGCAGGCACATATGTGCTTCAGTATGTTCTATTGACTTCTTTAGAGCCTGGCGTCAGTTATATCTTGACCTTTTGCTCTTCTCTCCTCAGAGAGGGCGATTCGTAGGCAGCCCTAAACAAGCGCTGCCGCAGGCAGGTTCTGATAAGAACCCATTGGACCTATAACCAAATAGAATATTCTGCTGGGATGGCAACTTTGTTGTCAGGAAAAAGGTACCTCTGACACGTGCCCTTCATCCCTTTGGGTATGCCCCACGGCCAGTGTCAGCAGGATACTGACCTGTCTTGGTCTCTGCCTCCAAGAGGGAGACCTGTAGCAGCTCTGTAACTGTTGCTGCTGGTGCGGCCTGCGGAGGTGGAACTTCTGTCTCACCCTACCATCAGAGTCTGTGTCCAAACTAATCCTCATCTATGAAGGTACTATCAAGGTTCTCTACTAGATTCTGCTGGCGCCTTTTTTGTTCAGGGTGGCGCTGACACTCCTCCTGTTGGCGTGTGCCCTGCTGTAGCACTGTATGCAACAGTTGCTGTATTTGGGATAGTCATTTTGGCAGGTCTGTGCCACATCTCCCTCCTCCAATCACCGCACTCTATCCTCAGTCCCACCCACTCCTCCCTCTTCCAATCATCGCGCTGAATAATCATGTCCCACCCCCATTGACTGCTGACCGACGTCTCTCTCTCCCAATCTGCGCCCTCGATCAGCAGTCCCACCTCCACTGTCTCGCGGAAAGCGGAGATTTTAAAATCCAGATTACAAAAACTTGGGGGTGGATGTCCCTCACCTCTCAAAACATGGGGGGGGGGGGGGGAAATGTCCCCTCTGCCCCCCATGTTTACCGCCCCTGTAAGGACAATTTATATTTATTCCAAACCTGTACGTCTTTGCAGTGTGGGAGGAAACGGAAGACCTCGGTGACCCACAAAGGTCATGGGGGGAACGTACAAACTCCGTACAGACTATAGATAATAGACAATAGGTGCAAGAGTAGGCCATTCAATGTGATCATGGCTGATCATCCCCAATCAGTACCCCGTTCCTGCCTTCTCCCCATATCCCCTGACTCCATTATTTTTAAGTGCCCTATCTAACTCTTTCTTGTAAGTATCCAGCGAACCACCCTCTGAGGCAGAGAATTCCACAGATTCAGATTCAAACTTTATTGTCATTGTGCAGTGTACAAGTACAGAGACAACGAAATGCAGTTAGCATCTCACCCAGAAGTGTGAACACAGAATAATGGAACAGTAATATATATATATGTATATGCTGTAGTGCATTTTTTTTGGTTGGGGGGGGGCAGGTGGGGGAAGATCCGTCACAGGGGGAAGGGGTGTCCGAGGGGAGGGGGGGGGGGGTGTGAGTGACAGTAACCAAGGTGCAGAGTTAAGTAGTGTAACAGCCGCAGGGAAGATGCTGTTCCTGAACCTGCTGGTCTGGCAACGGAGAGACCTGTAGCGCCTCCTAGATGGGAGGAGGGTAAACAGTCTGTGGCTGGGGTGAGAGCAGTCCATGACGATGCTGCGCGCCCTTCGCAGACATCGCTTGCTCTGGACAGACTCAATGGAGGGGAGTGAGGAACCGGTGATGCGTTGGGCAGTTTTCACCATCCTCTGCTGTGCTTTCCGGTCAGAGACAGAGCAGTTGCCATAACATACTGTGATACAGTTGGTAAGGATGCTCTCGATGGTGCAACAGTAGAAGTTCACCAGAATCTGAGGAGACAGATGGACCTTCTTTAGTCTCCTCAGGAAGAAGAGATGCTGGTGAGCCTTCCTGATCAGTGTTGAGGTATTGTGGGTCCAAGAGAGGTCATCAGAGATGTTGACCCCCAGAAACCTGAAGCTGGAAACACGCTCCACCTCCGTCCCGTTAATATGGATGGGGGTGTGCGTGCCACCCCTAGACCTTCTGTAGTCCACAATGAGCTCCTTGGCCTTCTTGGTGTTAAGGGCCAGGTTGTTGTCAGCGCACCATGCTGCTAGGAACTGGACCTCCTCCCTTAGGCCGACTCATCATTGTCGCTGATGAGGCCAATCACCGTTGTATCATCTGCATACTTGATGATGGTGTTAGTACCATGTACAGGTGTGCAGTCGTAGGTGAAGAGGGAGTAGACGAGAGGGCTCAGCACACCGCCCTGTGGAACGCCGGTGTTCAGGGTGAGGGTTGAAGAGGTGTGGTTGTCTAACCTAACAGACTGGGGTCTGTTGGTTAGAAAGTCCAGTATCCAGTTGCAGAGGGAGGGGTCGATGTCTAGGTCGGTGAGTTTGGTGATCAGTTTGGAGGGGATGATGGTGTTGAATGCTGAGCTAAAGTCGATGAACTGAATTATCATATAGGTGTCTCTGTTGTCGAGGTGAGAGAGGGCGGAGTGAAGTGCCGTGGAGATGACATCCTCCGTACTCCTGTTCTTGCGATAGGCGAACTGATGGTGGTCCAGTGTGGGAGGTAGGCAGCGTTTGAGGTGTGCCAAGACCAGCCTCTCAAAGCACTTAGTGATGATGGGAGTAAGTGAGGGGTGGAAGATTGCAACCTTCACGTGGTCCGCCCTGTTTCGACTGATGCAATCAACTCAAGGTGCGCAAACGGAAGATCAAATAGAACAAGTTGTCCTACAACATTAGGCTGTGCACGCCACACGAGAGAAGAAGAAGAAGGAGTAAGTGCAACTGGGCGGAAGTCGTTGAGGCTCGCCGCAGTGGAGTGTTTTGGCACCAGCACGGTGGAGGTGGTTTTAAGGCACGAGGGGACAGTTGCTTGGGCAAGTGACAGGTTGAAGATTTCAGTCCAGACGTCTGTCAGCTGCGTAGCGCAGGCCCTGAGGACGCGCCTGGGGATGCCGTCAGGGCCAGCAGACGTTTGTGCATTAATCCTGCTCAGTGCTACATACACGTCGATGGGGGTGAGTGTGAGGGGCTGGTGATCAGCAGGGAGCACAGACTTGATGGCCATCTCATGATTGTCCCTGTCAAAGCGGACCATAAAAGTGTTTAAGCTCCTCAAGGAAGGAGGCGTCGCTGGATGTGGGGCTGGTGTTGATGGGTTTATAGTCCGTGATGGCCTTGATGCCTTGCCACATGCATCGGGGGTCGGAGTTGTTCTTGAAGTGCTCATCGATCCTTAGCTTGTAGCTGTGCTTGGCCTTCTTGATGCATCTTTAACATGGACGTCCAGTCCCTTTACATCCCCATTCCCCATCAGAAAGGCCTCAGAACCCTTTGGTTCTTCCTTGAAAATACACCCAATCGGTTTCCCTCAACTAACAATCTCTTCTGCCTGGTAAAAACTGTCCTCACCCTCAACAAATTTTCTTTTGGCACTTCTCCTCCATCAATCTGAAGAAGGGCCCAGACCTGTGACATAATCTAACCATTCCCTCCACAGATGCGACCTGATTCATTGAGTTCCTGCAGCACTTTGATTTTGATGTTGATAGTCCAACTGGAGGAGGGACTACACTGGACCTTGTACTGGGAAACAAGCCTGCCAGCTGACAGGTGTTATAGTGGGAGAACAGTTTAGGGAACAGTAACATCTTAAATATTAAGGTAGTTATGAATAAGAATAAGCCTGGACCTTGGGTAAGAACTAAATTGGAGGAGGGCCAATTACACCATTATTGGGCAGGAGCTAAGGAGTATAAATTGGGAGCAGATGTTATTGGGTCAGTCCACATCTGACGATCGGGGTGGAGGTGATGGCTGCAACAGGCCTTAATAGCCAGCTGGGCTGGGACTTTGACATGGTGCCACAACCTGGAGACACTTGCGTTTGGACTCAGAGGGGCGTTGCTACACATTCTGTACATAATCGGGGATTGTACTTAAGAGCCTGTCCCACTTAACGAGGTAATTCAAGAGCTCTCCCGAGTTAAAAACAAAATCAAACTCGTGGTAAGCACGTAGAAAATATGTTGCGAGTACGTCGAAGCTCGGGATGTCCCTTAGCGGCTCGTAACGCTAACGGCAGGTACTCGGAAAACGCGGTAAGCTCGTGAAGATTTTTCAACATGTTGAAAAATGTCCACGAGAGCCCCGAGTACCAACGAGCGGCTATTACCGTAGATCTCCGAGTTCGAATCAGGGGAAATTCGGGAGAACCCTTGAATTCGTACAGTGGGACAGCCCCATTATAATAGCAATAATCTTGCTGAACTGCATGCAGAGAAAGGATTTCACTGCACCTTGGTACATGTGATTATAAAGAACCATTGAACCATTGTCATGTACAAGTCTTTTAAAGCCCAGCTGATCAGTGCTCAGGACTGGCATGTTCCAGTAAGGAGGAGGGACCAGGATGACAAGTTAAGAGAATTTGGGTGAGGAGAGAAGTTGTAAATTTGATTAAAAAGGAGATTGAAGCATATGTAAGGTTCAAGAAAACGAAAGCAAACAGGGGTTTTGGAAAATTTAAAGAAAGGAAAGATCTCAAGCAGTGAAATAGGAGGACCAGAAGGTGCCATGAAATATCAATGGCAAACCGGATGAAAGAGAATCCTGAGGGTTTTAATGCAATTAAAAACGGGGATACTGGAGGACAGGATCACTGAACTCTAAAGCAAGGAATTGATATTTAGGGTCAGAGGATGCAGCTACTGAATTATTATTTTACAACTGTATTCACCAAGGACATGGAGGATAGTGAGATAATTCTGAGTGTGGCGGCACCTATCGGCAGAGGCTCGACTACAGTCCGTCAGACTTTATTTAAATTTTGTCTTGTTAAATGTATGACTTGTCTAGTTTTTATTATTTTTTTAGCTGTGTATATGTGGGGGAGTGGGGGGCTGTGGGGGGAAACCGTTAATCTCTTCCCTGTACGGGGACCGGACTTTTTCCCTGTCGGGTCTCCGATGTCGTTGGGCCTAGCATAGTGGAGCTGGTGGAGGCCTCCGGCCGGGACTAACCTGAGGGCTCCAGCCGCGGAGCCTGCGGATCTGCCATTGCGGAGCTGGCCGACTTCGGAACGGGAGGAGTTGTGGTGGCGCGCGTCTGTGACCCGACTTCGAAGCTTCGGAGGCTCTGGCCGCAGGCCCGGTGGACAGGAACATCGGGAGCTCGCAGGTCCCTGGTGGAAGACCGCACCCGCAACGGAAACTTCTCCCGCTGGAATCGCGGAGTTTAAAGGACACGGAGCGGGGCTTAACATCGACCGGCGTGGCTTAAAACGGCCACAGGACTTACCATCATCCGGCGGGGGCTTTAACATCGGAGCCCCAGTTTGCCTCGATGCTGCAGTTGGACTGCTGGATCGCGGGAGAAGAACAAAGGGAAGAGATAAGAATTTGCCTTCCATCACAGTGAGAAGATGTTGGAGATCCACTGTGATGGGTGTTTATGTAAATATGTTAAGTGTGGGTTTTTGGGGTTTTTTTGTAATGTAAAACTGTAGAAAATGCAATTTTGTTCAAACCAAGTTGTTTGAATGTCAATAAAAGGCATTCTATTCTATTCTATTCTATTCTAATTGTTGGGAATACTAATGTGCCAGGGCATTTTGAGATGAAGAATGAGATGGTGTTAGGTATCTTGAAGAACATTAAGGTGGATATGGTATCTATCCCAGGTTATTGAAATTAATGAATGAAGTTTATTGGCCATATATGTCCCGCAAGTGACAACATGACAGTTAGGAATGACACATAAAACATTAGACATTAATAATAAAACATTGTTGATTAAACATGTGAATTAAATAAAATACCAGAACAAAAGGAGGCTACAGATTTTTGGTTATTGAGTAGAACCACTACTCGTGGAAAAAAGTTGCTTTTATGTCTGGCTGTGGAAGCTTTGATAGTCTGGAGTCGCCTTCCAGAGGGAAGTGATTCAAAGAGTTTGTGGCCAGGGTGGTCAGAGATGATCTTACCCGCTCACTTCCTGGCCCTTGCAGTGTATAGTTCGTCAATCAAGGGAAGGTTGCAGTCAATAGCCTTCTCAGCTGATCAATCAATTCGCTGCAGCCTCCGGATGTTGTGCTTGGTGGCTGAGCCAAACCAGACCATGATGGAGATGGTGAGGACGATGGCTGTATAGAATTGTACCATCATTGCCTGTGGCAGATTCCTCAGCTGCTGCAGGAAGTGCATCTACTGTTGTGCCTTTTTGACGGTGGAGTTGATGGTAGCTCCCCATTTAAGGTCCTTCGACATGATGGTTCCCAGGAATGTACAAGACTCCACAGATGTGACTGTGGTGTTGTTGATTGTGAGTGGGGTGAGGGGAGGGGGAGCTCTCCTAAAGTCAACAATCAATTCCACTGTCTTAAGAGCATTGAAGCAAGAGAGGAGATTACTGGGACCTTGACAAAGGTGAGGATCTGGAGGACTGAAAAGTATTAATGTTGTTCCTTTGTTTAAGAATGAAAACAGGCATAATCCTGGAAATTATAGGCTGGTTAGCTTCGCATCAGTTGTTGGGATAATTCTTAGGGGTAGCATTGACTTGGATTTGGAAGATGATTGACTAATTAAGGGACAGTCAGCATGGCTTTGTCCAGGGCACCTCACATCTTACCATTGATTATGGTTTTTGAAGCGGCCATGAAGGAGATTGATGGGAGTAGGGCAGTGAATGTTGTCTACATGGAAAGGCATTTGACATTGTCCTTCAATGTTGGCTGATGCAGAAGATTAAAATGCATGGGATCCACGTTAACTTTTGGATTCAAACCTGGCATACCCGTAGAAGACAGAGGGGAGTGGCAGAAAGGTGTTATTCTGGCTGGAGGTGCATTTCCTGTGATGTTCTACAGGCATCAGTGCTGCACCGCTATAATTTGTGATATACACAGTGGCTTGGAAAAGTTTTCATACCCCTTGAACTTTTCACATTTTGTCACGTTACAACCACAAACGTAAATGTATTTTATTGGGATTGTATGTGATAGACCAACACAAAGTGGTGCATACTTGTGAAGTGGAAGGAAAATGATACATGGTTTCCAAATTTTATTACAAATAAAAAACTGAAAAATGTGGCGTGCAAAAGTGTTCTGCCCCCCCCGAGTCAATACTTTGTAGAACCACCTTTCGCTGCAATTACAGCTGCAAGTCTTTTGGGGTATGTCTCTACCAGCTTTGCACATCTAGAAACTGAAAATTTTGCCCATTCTTCTTTGCAAAATAGCTCAAGCTCAGTCAGATTGGATGGAGAGCGTCTGTGAACAGCAATTTTCAAGTCTTGCCAGAGATTCTCAATTGGATTTCGGTCTGGACTTTGACTGGGCCATTGTAACACATGAATATTCTTTGATCTAAACCATTCCATTGTACTCTGGCTGTATGTTTAGGGTCGTTGTCCTGCTGGAAGATGAACCTCCGCCCCAGTCTCAAGTCTTTTGCAGACACTAACAGGTTTCTTCCAAGATTGCCCTGTATTTGGCACCATCCATTTTCCCATCAACTCTGACCAACTTCCCTGTCCCTGCTGAAGAAAAGCATCCCCACAGCATGATGCTGCCACCACCATGTTTCACAGTGGGGATAATGTGTTCAGGGTGATGTGCAGTGTTAGTTTTCCGCCACACATAGCATTTTGCATTTATGCCAAAAACTTCAATTTTGGTCTCATCAGACCAGGGCACCTTCCTCCACATGTTTGCTGTGTCCCCCACATGGCTTGTGGCAAACTGCAAACGGGACTTCTTATGGCTTTGTTTCAACAATGGCTTTCTTCTTTCCACTCTTCCATAAAGGCCCGATTTGTGGAGTGCACGACTAATAGTTGTCCTGTGGACAGATTCTCCCACGTGAGCTGTGGATCTCTGCAGCTCGTCCAAAGTTACCATGGGTCTCTTGGCTGTTTCTCTGATCAATGCTCTCCTTGCCCGGCCTGTCAGTTTAGGTGGACGGCCATGTCTTGGTAGGTTTGCAGTTGTGCCATACTCTTTCCTTTTCGGATGATGGATTGAACAGTGCCCCATGAGATGTTCAAAGCTTGGGATATTTTATTATAACCTAACCCTGCTTTTAACTTCTCCACAACTTTATCCCTGACCCGTCTGGTGTGTTCCTTGGGCTTCATGATGCTGTTTGTTCACTAATGTTCTCTAACAAACCTCTGAGGCCTTCACAGAACAGCTGTATTTATACTAATATTAGATTACACACAAGTGGACTCTATTTACTAATTAGGTGACTTCTGAAGGCAATTGGTTGCACTGAATTTTATTTAGGGGTATCAGAATAAAGGGGGCTGAATACTTTTGCATGCCACACTTTTCAGTTTTTTATTTGCAAAAAAATTTGAAAACCATGTATAATTTTCCTTTCACTTCACAATTATGCGCCACTTTGTGTTGGTCTATCACATAAAATCCCAATAAAATACATTTACGTTTGTGGTTGTAACGTGACAAAATGTGGAAAAGTTCAAGGGGTATGAAAACTTGTGCAAGCCACTGTATAAATGACCAGTATAAAATATGGAAGGTAGACAAAAATGCTGGAGAAACTCAGCAGGTGAGGCAGCATCTATCGAGCGAAGGAATAGGCGACATTTTGGGTCGAGACCCTTCCTCTCTACCCGAAACGTCGCCTATTCCTTCGCTCCATAGATGCTGCTTCACCCGCTGAGTTTCTCCAGCATCTTTGTCTCCCTTCGATTTTTCCAGCATCTGCAGTTCTTTTTTAAACAAAGTATAAAATATGGATGTAATTTTGCAAATGATGCAAAAATTGGTGGAGATTTGGATAGTGAAGAATGGGACCCAAAGTGGTGGAGTAACTCAACTGGTCAGACATCATCTCTGGTGTTCTGGAAAGCATGCATAGGTGACGTTTCAGGTTGAGGCCTTTCTTCAGACTCAAGACTTCAGAGTAGAATGCTGTCAAAGGAAACAACATGATATTAACCATTTATAGATATGGGTGGAGAAATGGTAGGTGGAGTTTAACCTGGGCAATGGTGAAGTGCTGTACTTTGGGAGTTTGAATGTAGGGGTAATATACATTGAATAGTGGAACCCTTAACAGTATTGATGTGCAGAAGGATCTTGTGGTCCATGTCCAAATCCACTTCCATTTGCTGAAAGTTGCTGTGGAAAGAGTGGTATGGAAGGGGTATGTAACCTGTAGCCCCACCCACCACCCAGGGCTCCACTCAGCAGGGCCCCAGCATCATGGCAACACCCACCCGGGGCCACAACCAGTAAGGATCATCCACCTGGGGCCCCAAACAACATCCAAGGGTTCACCCACTAAGCTGCACCCACCCAAGGATCATCCAACTGGGGCTCCACTGACAGGAGCCCTACACCCATCAGTACTCCACACCTGTGACCCCACACACCTATTCTTTCATCTTTGGGATGTATGTTACTGTAAGTCTTTCACTGTGGAAGTACATTCCAAGTTTGTTTGGTTCTTTGTGAAGACTCTGGAAGATGGATAATGCAAGCTCGGATTTCATTTTTCATATCTGACTTTTAATCATTTTTTTTGGTTTTGTAATTGATACAGTGGAGAGCGAAAGTGTCGAGGCGTCCTTAATGTCAATGCGTCAGGTATGTACGTGTCTATTTCTGGATTCAAGATTCATATAATATAGTAAGATATTGGCATTTTGAGAAATTTTTGATTGGCGAATTTTTAAACTGGGATTTGAAATTGGTGTTTTGGGAGATAGTTTAGAAAAATGGGATAATCTTAATTTTTTTACTTGTTTTCAACGTGAATGTTTTTTAAAAAGATTAAACGAGTTTACTCTTGACTTCTTGAGGTTTTTACTTGACTTTTTGGGGTTTTAGCATTTTGTGGAAATATTGTTTGTGGCATATTCACAGAGCTGTCTGACAGAAAGCAAATGAACAGCTACATTGCAGGAAATATTCACAGTGCTTTGTTCCATAAAAAACAAATGAACAGCTACATTGCAGGTACTATGTAAGTAGGCTGGGATTTATTTCCACAGAGCTGAGGAGGCTGCAAGGTAACATGAAAGATATACAAAATTATGAGTGGCATAGACAGAGTAGATAGCCAGGGTCTATAATATTCACAAGAACTATTGCAACCAACATTAGAAGTAGAAAAATGGCACATGATAGAGGGAAACAGTTTTTGTCAAGATCATGCCAAGCTGTTAAAAACAAAATCCAGGTCTACAAATTTATATTCTACTCTTATCTAACATTCAATTACAAGGCAAAAAGTAAAGTTAAATACCTCTGCCCACACTCAGTAACAGCATTATTAATTCCAGCTTTTTAATTATTCACCCTATTTTGCTTGTTTAGTTTCATTGATAAAAAAATATCAATCATCCATTGTAGTGAATACAGGTGTTTAGCGGTGCAGAGACCACGACCAGTTGATTTAAACAGATTTTATTACGAAATCGTTTTATGGTCAACAGCTCTACACACATTCGACTGGCCACCACGATGGTCAGTCGCTCAACTGCCGCGCTAAAGCGAAAAGAACGCGAAAACAGCAGCCCCTTCCGAGTCATGTGACCACGGCTTCCGAACGCCGGGTTCGATACCTGCATGCGCCCCCCCAGAATCCGCGGTACAGTAATGCACGGGTAACCGGATGGTTCGACCGGAATGCGCAGTCCGAGGTCGCAGGGGAAAGCGTAACATTCGGGGCCGGCAAAACAGAACAGGAGGGGCACGACACATGCGAAAGAGGGACGGGCGTAACAGAGGGGACCGGTGAAACATAACCGGTGGTAACAGGTGCAGAGGGCGGCAAAACAGCCGGCGGACGCCCTCTACGCCGCGGAAGGGCCACAGCCACCGGGCTATCCTCGTCGACGTGGGCTGGCTTAAGGCGGCTAATGGAGATGAACTCCTCCCTGCCACCCATGTCCAATGTGAACGTCGAGGTACCAGTCTCTAGTACCCTGTACAGATCTTCGTACACCCGCTGTAACGGCGAGCGGTGAGCATCCCTATGAAGGAAAACATAAGCACAATCCCGTAACATAGTAGGCACATACACCGCGGTTAACCCGTGTCGGGAGGTGGGGACCGGGACAAACGAGCGCGCCCGCTTGCAAAGGTCAGCTAGCACCGCCGAAGCTGGGACCTCCTGATCGCGGGTGGTGGGCAGAAAATCCCCAGGTACCTGCAAAACCGAGCCATAAACCAGCTCGGCCGAGGAGGCATCGAGGTCCTCCTTAGGCGTAGTTCAGATGCCTAGGAGAACTCAGGGCAACTGGTCAACCCGATCGGGGCCTGTGAGCCGGGCCTTCAACGCCGACTTAAAGTGTCTGTGAAACCGCTCGACTAACCCATTCGACTCTGGATGAAACGCGGTGGTCTGGTGCAGTTCCGCGTCATACAGCTGCGCCAGACCACACCACAGGGAGGACGTGAACTAGGCCCCACAATCGGTAGTGATATCCGAAAGAACCCCGAAATGAGCGATCCAACTGGAGACAATAGCGTGGGCACAAGCCTCAGCGGAGGTTTCAGTTAACGGTATTGCCTCCGCCCACCTGGTGAACCTGTCCACGATAGTGAGTAAGTGCATGGTCCCGCGCGAACACGGCAAGGGACCTACCAGGTCAACATGGATGTGGAGGAACCTGCCGTCAGGAACAGCAAAATCCTGCATGGGCGGGTGCACATGCCTCTGCACCTTGGAAGTCTAACAGAGGATACAAGTGCGGGCCCATGCTGCAACCTGCTTCCGTAACCCATGCCAGACAAACTAGAAAGCAACCAGGGCAGAGGATGGACGGGTGAGCTAGGCTGTGGATGGTATTGAACATCTGACGCCTCCAGGCAGTCGGGACGATCGGGTGAGCTTTACCCGTTGAGACATCGCAAATGACTCGCACGCCTGCAGCGCTGCAAGGCACTTCAGTCAGCTTGAGACCCGATTCAGCATTGCGGTAATCCTCCATGCCGGCATCGGCCCTTTGAGCTGCTGCCAGCTCCGCATAACCCACACCTAGGTTTAAAACGGAAATCTCAGGGACCGCCGGACGGGAGAGCGTGTCGACCACAACGTTCAGCTTCCCCGCCACATGCGAACGTGAGCGGCTTGTGGTCCGTGAATGCGGTGAACACGCGGCCCTCTAGGAAATAACGGAAATGTCGGATCGCTAGGTAAAGTGCGAGGAGCTCCCGATGGAAAGCGATGTATTTGATCTCCGGGGCCTGCAGCTGCCTGCTGAAAAATGCCAGCGGCAGTGAGCGGTTACCTACCCGCTGCTTGAGGACGGCACCCACTGCAATGTCCAACGCGTCCACGGTGAGAGCTGTGAGGGTTGATGCCCTCGGGTGTACCAGCATGGTGGCATTGGCCAGCGCGGTCTTAGCCCCCTCGAAAGCTATCCCTGCCTCCTTGGACCAAACCAGGTCCTTGGGCTTGCCCGCCAGACATTGGAACAACGGCCGCATGATGGCGGCCGCTGACGGGACGAATCGGTGGTAGAAATTGACCATTCCGATGAATTCCTGCAGGCCCTTGACGGATAGTGGCCTTGGGAAGCGACGGATTGCGTCGACCTTCTCAGGCAGCGGCTGTGCGCCTTGGCAGGTTACCGTGTGACCTAAAAAGGAGATGGAGCGCAATCTGAACTGGCACTTTGCGGGGTTGATCACCAACCCGTGCTTACGCAGCCGTTCGAAGAGCAGGCGGAGGTGCCTAATGTGTTCAGCCTGCGAGCTGCTGGCCACCAGAATATCATCAAGATAGATGAATATGAACGGAAAACCCCGCCCGACCTGATCCATTTACCTCTGGAACACTTGAGCCGCATTCTTCAGGACAAAAAGGCATTCTTAGCCATTCGGAAAGGCTGAAAGGGGTGATGGTGGCCTTCTTAGGGACGTCATTGAGATGGACTGGGATCTGGTTATACCCACGGACCATGTTGACCTTCGAGAAGAAGGTAGCGCCCTCCAAATGAGCCGAGAAATCTTGGACTAGGGACTGGGTATCGATCTGCTGTGGTTACCGAGTTTAGACGCTTGTAATCACTGCATGGTCTCCATCCCCCGGACGCTTTGGGCACCATATGCAGAGGGGAAGCCCAAGGGCTATCGGACCGTCAGACAATCCCCATCCCCGTGCAGATGAAACTGTGCCTCTATGTGATCAAGCCAAACTTGCGGTTGATCCGGCCAGAACATCGGTAGTTCGAAACCCGGTGAGCTCTGCCTCATGCCGGCCGATTCTGCGGGAACATAGTCTTCCTGCATGATTCCTGTCAAACGACGGCGATCACGTCAGGGTCACCAATTTAGTGGTGCAGAGACGACAACCAGTTGATTTAAACAGATTTTATTACAAAATTGTTTTATGCTCAACAGCTCTAAACACATGCGACTGGCCACCACGGTGGTCAGTCGCTCAACTGCCGCGTGAAAGCGAAAACCGCGCGAAAAAAACAACCCTCCCAAGTCAAGTGACCGCGGCTTCCGAATGCCGGGTTCGATACCTGCGTGCCCCAGCAGGTGCCGCTACAGGTGTTTATATATTAAACATGCAAAATATGACACTTTTTAAATCCGTGCACTAGTAAAATGATTTGAATTTACAATACATAAACAGCTCTATAAAGGCTCTATTTTAAAAGCAAAAATACTAATTTCTAAAATACATTGAGTGTGCAGCAAGATAAATGATATGTGTTTCCATTTTACTGATTCTAAAGCTACTGTTTAGTTTGGTTGTTTTCATTGATAAATTGATCAATATGAATATCAATGATGTAAATAGATTAAATTTGTCAGATTACAAAGGAGTCAAAGCTGACTGTAACTCCCTGGATTGTTACAGCTGTAAAACCATGGAGGTTTATTTAAATGTCAGAGTCATTAAAGAAAAAAATTATATATTTTGCAATGGGACTTTCACAGCAGAATCCTTTCAGGAACTTCATTTGGACAGGTGTATAAAGTGAAATCAAAAGGGGCTGACACCACACTAAACCTCCGGTGCTACCTTTTGACTGATTACATCTTGTATTTTACATACAAAATGGAAATGTTTACTATTTTCTCTTAGATGTTGCTTCCGGCTTTCTTCCCTCTCTTGATAACATTCCTCAAGATGGCGTGGTGCTCCAATGTTGACTTTCCTTTGAAATGTTCCTTAATTGCTTTAATCAATCTATACACTTTCCATATAATCAGCATGTTACTAACTGCAACACTTTATTGGCTGGGATTTTTGTTAATTATCCATAGATGAAAGATTACTCATAGATTTTCTAAAGTAATCTGGGATGAAGAGAGATTTAGCTCTGAGTCACAGGACTCTGATGACTCTACATTTCCTGTAGCCCACTGAACCAGGCCATGAAGGTGTACCATACACCTGTAGAAGTTCAAGACAGTATCCGTTCACATACCAAATGTTCTTAATCTTCTAAACACGTAGAGATGTTGATGGGCTTTCTTTATGATTGCATAAATGTGCTGGATTTGCAGGATAGAGAATTTGAAGTTGTTGACCATCTCCATCATTGAACCATCTATGAAGACAGGTTCTTGGATTCCTGGCCTTTCTTGTTTAAAGTCAACTATCAGCTCCTTGGTCTTATTGACGTTGAGTGCAAGGTTGTTCTGGCACCAGTCAACCAGATGATCTATCTCCCTTCTATACCATATACTCATCATTACCCATAATTCGTCCAACAACTGTGATGTTGTCAGCAAATTTCATGATGGTGTTAGAACAGTGTCCAGCGAGACAGTCAGTGAGGAGAGCGGGGGAGGGGGGGGGGGGAGGGGGTGAGCACACAACCTTGAGGTGTCCCCATGCTAATTGTTATCGAGGTGGAAGTGTTGTGGATAATTCGTACCAATTGTGGTCTGTTGATGTGGAAGAAGAGGATCCCATCGCTAAGGAATGTGCCCAGTTCGCTGAGCTTGGTAATGTATGGAGGAAATAATGGTGTTGAACCACGAGCTGCACTCGATGGACAACAGCCTGATGTATATGTTTTTACTGTCCACATGGTCCAGTGCAGAGTGGAGAGCCAGTGAGGATGCATCCTCTGTTGATCGATGATGGTGGTAGGCAAATTGTGGTGGGTCCATGTCACCTTACTTTTCTTGGGCTTGGGTCTGAAGACGGGTCTTGATCCGAATCCTTCACCTATTCCTTTTCTCCAGAGATGCTGCTTGAACGCTGAGTTGCTCCAGCTTTTAATGTCTATCTTCAGTATTGCTGAAACCCTCTTAAAGCAGTTGGGAACTTTATACCTCTGTAGAAGGTGTCCACATAAACTCCAGCCAGTTAGTCCGTGCGGGTGTTGAGAATGCAACTAGGTACACCATCAGGTCTGGTCACTTTCCAAGGGTTCAGCCATAGGGTCTTCCAGTGGGGCACTGCGGCCACGGCACCTCCGGAAGGCCTCTGCCATGTGGCACCTCAGGCTGCCCTCTGGCACTGGTCCCTGTTCCTGATGAGGAAGAAGTTCCTATTAAAGCAAAAGCTGAAAATACATGACTCAACCTGCATATTTAAAGGTATTCAAAGGTACCACCTGCAATTTTAAATTATAATATAATTCCTATTCCCATTTAAATGACCCTCTTTCTGTTATTGTTTTAGCAACGCAATCTTAATATCCATAATTTCTTGCTGTCATTATGGATAAATGAATTAATTTGCGCTGCTTATGTTGCTGGCGTTACTGTGTGAAGCATGGAAATGATTCCTATCTGTTCGACTGCACTTTGCAATTTCTAACAATTATTAATATAACTGTTTAAAGTTATCAGATAAAATAAAATATCCCAGTTCATCAAGTAACATTGTACATTGTATTCATGATTGTTTTCAAAAGTTGCAAATACATTCCCTTTCATTATCACAAGTGCTGGATTAGTGTACTAATTAGTGCTTGATTAGCAGGTCAATACCCAGTAGGCTGCATCTATTGGGTAGATAACATTAGGTAAAATGGTAATAGATTTTGGTGGGCAGATGCTCATTGTAAAAAGTGGACACATACCACCAGCGTTGCTGCAATTTGGTCACAGTCAGTAATCGATGAGATATTCCTGGCCACTGGAACAATTAATGACTGTCTATGAATAACTGTGGAGCTGAATAATCTTCAGAGTTTATGGGAAAGTTAACCATAATATAGCTTCAGTCTGGCAAATACGCTCCTGGAAATCCATTCTGAAGAAGGGTCTCGACTCGAAACGTCACTGATTCCTTCTCACCAGAGATGCTGCCTGTCCCGCTGAGTTACTCCTGCATTTTGTGTCTATCACCATTCTCAAAGGCAGGTGAAGAGGAATGTTGGGAATGATTCATAAATTAATAAGTTACAGGAGCAGAATGAGGCCAAGCTGAGGTTCCTATAGTACTGTCCTTATCTCTCTTCACGGGGTTAAGTGAAGCAAAACTTGTTTTAAGAGAAATTCTAGTTGGATAAGAAATTAGAATGATTTTTGATTTCCGTGCAATTCAAAATTTTGTTGTGTAACATTGCGAGCAAAGCAATTAACTCAAATCTTTCATTCCTCCAATGTTGGTAAGCTTATCTACTCAGGTGGTGAAGTTAAACTAGAATGATTTTCAACGTTTTTTTATAGAGTTAATCATTAGTATGCAAACATCATATTTCATTTCATTCCATAATTAGCTTTTGTTAATGTTTCTTCATTTAACCTATAAGAGGCCAAATTGAAATTGTATTGCTCTTTTTATTGCTGACATACCTGAGTTTGAAGCCAATCTCTCTTTTTTTAATTTACCATCTGTAGTTCTTCACAAGATCATTTGTGTACGCTGGTGCCAACTCATGAGTATCAAGACTTTGTGGTTGTGGTGACTTGATAACAGTTTAGACGTTTTAAAGAGTGATTTGGACAATATAGATAGGTGGATGAAACAATGCAGTCTTTGATTTATATCTGCTGGAAAGTGCACACCGCTAATCATGGCAAGTAGCCAATGTGCAGATCCAATAAACATGCTGAAATAGCCAAGGTTAAGGTTGAAAGGAATTCCTCAGAAATTAAACATTAAATATGCCCAGACTAGAAATTTAGGTTGCTAACATGCGAGTAATCTGGAGAACAACTATCCAAAAAAAAGGGCAAATGCTGGAAATCTGAAATAAAGACAGAAAATGCTGGATGGGATGGCAGTGGAGAGAGTCAACATCTTCAGGTCCCGGGGCATACACATCTCTAACGATCAAATGTCTATCAGGGTATAGTGGAGAGCATACTACCGGTTGCATCATGGCCTGGTTCAGTAATTTGGAACAAAAGAGGTTGCAGAAAGTGATGGACATTGCCCCATCCATTACAGGTATTAACCTCTTGCCGTCAAACAGGAAACGTTACTTCAAAAAAGCAGCTAATATCATCAAAGACCCACTCCACCCTGACCATGCCCGCAACTCGCTGTTTCCATCGGGTAGAAGGTTCAGGTGCCGGAGAACTGTGACATCTAGGTTCAAGAATAGCTTCTTCTCAGCAACCATCAGGATCTTGAATCACATTGCACATCCTTAACTGCAACACTCCCTCAGCAACAATCTACTGTAGACTCTGTTTTGGTTATACAATGTACTTCTATTTCGCACTAAGGTTACCTAGAATTTACTGATTGTTAATTTACTGTATTAGTGAACGTTGTATATTTATTTGTTGTTATGCATTAATAGCCCGGTAAAGCTGCAGCAGGTATGAACTGCAGTTCCATTCTCAGAGCTAATGACAATTAAACACTCTTAACTCTCTTGATGTGACATTTACATTAATATTCCCCTTTCTAGCAATGTGAGCCTGAAACTGATAAACAACACTGAATGGGTTAAAATTTGATCTCAAGATGCTAAACTTTATTTGCATCATCAACATGCTGTCCAATTTTGTCACATTCTTTGATTCAATGCCCAAAACAAGAAAATATAATAGTGCAAACAAAACCTGATACATTAAAGTGCTTAAGATTGAATTAAACCCCTTAAGCAGCATAATGATTAACATTCAGAATTGCTGCTTGATTAGTAAATATTCAAGCAGTTCAAAAGATCTGATCAAACATTTTCAGTGAGTTGCCTGAATACAAATATCAATTACATTTTGCCTCTGGAAATTTTGAAAAGAAAACCTTAGGTGGAGTCGGGTATAATGCAACAGCCTATCATTACTGTATACAGATTTCAACAAGTGTGTAGAAATTTATTTCTCAGGTGTGCGACCAGCTGTGTGAGCATTTATATTAATATTACTTGCTTGTTAAACTCACCTCCTGTACAAACCTTTGTTTCACAGGTTGTGGGCAGTGAGTAAAACCAGTGCGGGATCTCTCAGCACACATTTAGTACTGGCACCCAAAGATGAATTACTGCCCCGTACTAGGTACAATTGATATAGGTTGAGACATTCCATTGCCACGGGGACAGAAATAGAATTATAGATTTAAGGGCAGCTCAGGAATCGAGAAAAGGGAGAGGGAAAAAAACCCACCGAAAACTCAAAAAGATTTATTTTTATGTAAATGACAAAAGAGATAAGGGTTCATGATAACAAGGGAAGACATTAGAAGCAGAGGAGTATATATTGGAACACCAAATTCACTAGCAACAGTTCTATGCATGACAATGGTAATGTCTATGATGTGAAATAATTGAACTCAGTGGGTTGGAAGACTGATGTGCAAAGTTCATGTGATAGGAGAAGAATTAGGCCATTCAGAATTAGGCTACTTCGTTATTCTATCATGGCTGATCTATCTTAACCCTATTCACCTGCCTTCTCCCCATAGCCCCTTCCTCTTCTTGCGTATGGCGTGCACAGCCTAAAGTTGTAGGACAACTTGTTCTATTTTACTTCGGAGTCATGTGAGTGATTCCACGAAGAACCTCGCCAGTCCGCATGCGCGTCATTACGTCTGACGCATGGCGCAGCGACCGGCTGGGAGGAGCAGCGCTTCTCCAGCGGTAAGTTTAAAAAGCCTCAGGTAAGTGTCAAACCTGTTGGAGGTCGTTTCTGCACTTGTTAAATCTTGTTACAGGAGGACACGTCCAAGCATGGAGAAATCATTGAGAGCAAGGCGAGCCATTGCGAAAGTAACTAAAGACCGTGGGAGTGTGGGTAGCGGGCGGACGCCTAGTTCATCTACCGAGTCGCTAATAGCAAGACCAGCGACTACAGACTTGGTGTCTGAGGGCGCCGTGGCTGCGCCAGAGGGGCGTAAGGCCACTAGGAAGTCTGTACGAGTCCGGTCGGGAGGGTTCTCCCTCGAGAATGGATACCATGTCACGGATATCCAGGATGGAGCTCCTACTGGAGAGGATGCTCCATCAAGAGCGCCGGCCTCTCCAAGAGCCCATGCCAGCAGCACCTACAGGACTGCCTAGTGTCTCCCTCTTGGAGGAGGAGCGCATAACAGGTCAGTATGACTCTGACGCTGAATCTGTGGGCTTGGCAGTGGAACTGCCACAAGGGATGAAGGGCACGAGCCAGAGGTCCCATTCCTGGTGGCAAGGTTTGCCATCCCAATAGACTCTGGAGAGCTGCTGGGTGAAGAGCTGGCTGCGAGTATAAATTACTTGGCCTCACACCAGCTTCAGGAGCTGGCCATGGATACAACGGCCAAAAAGTATGACATCCCAGTGAATTGTATCCTGCTTAAAGTGCCGGCAGTAAACCATGCCATCTGGGGCCATATGGGCGTAGGCATCAGGGCGCAGGAGATAAAGCTGCAAAGGGTGTTGAAACTGCTCGCATCGGGCATTATGGCTTTCGGTAGGTCGGATGGGGGGCACCTGACTGACATTCAGCAGGATGCCCTGGCTCTCATTTGCAATGTGCACTTTGAGATAAACTGCGTTAGGAAGAGCGCCATCCGCCCTACCATTAATCCGAGGTTCGCTGCCCCGTGTAAGCCTAGTTAACAGCCAGCCACCGAATCTGCTGTTCGGGGAAGACCTTGCAAAGCGGGTGAGGGAACTGGACGATGAGGCAAAAACCCCGTCAGGCTCATCAAGGCGTCAGTGGCAAGCAGAAACCTTCGGAGGCAGTACCCCTACAAGCGGTTTGCCGAAACCGGGTCCGGTCAAGGACCAAGCCGGCCATTCAATGTGCGCAGCTGGTGCACTCCAGCAGGAGTACGGGCAAACATGCCTTTTCCCTCCAGAACCAGGGGATATAGAACTCCACCAGTAACCATGGAGGTAGGTGGGTCATATTGAAACATATTGAGTGAGAATTACCTACCAGTTGGGGGGAGGTTACACTGGTTTCTGAAAGAATGGTATGAAATAACATCAAACTTGTTTATAATGCACAGTATACAAGGATTTCGAATTGAATTTATTCCCAATTTGTGTCACCCACACAGCACATACCAGAGCGGGCACTCGTTTTCTCACAAAAGGAGAATTTGGAGGTTCAAGCTGAAATTGGAGAATTATATTTAAAAGGTGTAATTGAGAAGACAGTTTATCAAACTTACCAATTTGTATCCAATATTTTTCCTAGACCAAAGAAAGATGGTGGGAGTCGGATTATTTTGGACCTGACAGGGCTTAATCTGTTTGTGCAATATAATCATTTAAAAATGGAAAATTTGCTACTGCCATGCAATTGGTTTCCAGAGGGTGTTATATGGCATGTATAGACCTTAAGGATGCATATTACTCAGTGCCTGTTCATAAAGAGTGTTGGAGATATTTGAAATTTAGCTGGATGGGGCAATTATGGTAATTTAAAGCACTGCCTAATGGGTTAACCTCAGCCCCTAGATTATTTACAAAGCTGCTAAAACCAGTACTGGATTTACTCTGGGCTCAGGGTCATATTGTAATGGCTTATTTGGATGACATCTTAATAATTGGAAAAACCCGGGAGGCAGCTGAGTTATTAGTTTCAGCTGTTAAACTCATGGTTGAGAGATTGGGGTTTCTCATCCATCCACCTAAATCAAAATTGGTACCGGTTAAAGTAATTGACTATTTGGGATTCACAGTTAATTCAACTCACATGTCTGTGACTCTGCCCAAGGGCAAGAGATTAGCTTTAATTGAAGGCTGTATCAAGCTCTTGGGGGAGCAATCACCTTCAATTAAACATGTGGCCAGCTTGATTTGAAAATTGGTAGCTGCCTTTCCAGCTGTGCAGTAGTAATGACCTTTGCGTTACCAAAATTTACAGAGGGCAAAGGTACAGGGACTCAGGATACATGCAGGTCATTTCAACCGGCCCATGCAATTACCATTTGAAACCATTGCTGAAGTACAGTGGTGGATAAGAAACATTTCAAATTGTTCTCGCAAAATTCTGATGGAAGCCCCTTCAGTTGTTTTGCAGACTGATGTTAGTGCCCTTGGTTGGGGTGCTTCTGATACCATTTCTAGCTGTGGAGGCAGATGGAATATGCATGAGGCATTTATTCTCCAATCACGTGGAATTAATTATTTAGAGCTTTTAGGAGCATTTTATGGGCTCAAGGCTTATTGTATCACCAAGCATCACTTACATGTTCAGCTTGAGATTGACAACACCACGGCAGTGGAATATGTTAATCACATGGGTGGAATCAAGTCGAAATCTTGTGACAGATTGGCTAACCTTATTTGGCACTGGTGCATTAAAAAGAACATTTGGGTTTCAGCTGTCTACTTGCCAGGCAGATTCAATGTGGTAGCAGACACCAGGTCACGCAAATTCAATGGCAACACAGAATGGATGTTGAATCATGATGTATTTAATGAGATTGTTGTTCGCTATGGGATGCGAGACATTGATTTGTTTGCATCCAGACTCATCACCAGGTACTAAAAGTATGTTTCATGGGAACCAGAATCGGGGCAGTAACGGTAGATGCGTTTTCGCTACACTGGGGCGGAATGTTTTTATATGCATTTCCCCCATTCTGCCTCGTCAGTCGGTGCTTGACCAAGATCAAGCAGGACTCCGCTTCAGGAGTTTTGGTGGTACCCGACTGGCCTACACAGCCATGGTTCCCTCTCATTTCGGACATTATTACCCAGCCTATTATGGTGGTTCCAAAACGTCATGATCTATTGGTGCACCCTGTGACTGGAGATCAACACCCATTATATGATCATGTTAATCTGTTAATTTGCAGATTCTAAGAAGGCCATACCTGGGTCTGGGACTATCCATACTGTGAATGTCATCACATTGTCCTGGAGGGATAGTACAAAAATGCAGTACATCTCTCATGTCAGGAAATGGGAGGAGTTTTGTTTACATGGGAACATTACATACCACACAGCTTCCATCCTAGATGTGCTCGAATTTCTGTCCAAGTTATATTTTGATGAAGGGTTGAGCTATCGTGCCATCAATAGCCCTGTCGTTGTACCTATGGCTGGGGTCGGAACTTCAGTTTGAAGGATCTCATCCGTTAATATCCAGATATATGAAGGGTGTTTTTAATTCCAATCCCCCCAGGCCTAGGTACTCTGAAATCTGGGATGTCAGCGTGGTACTCACGCTGCTTCGTCAGTGGGGTCCTGCCACATCCCTGTCATTGCCAAAGATTACCCTAAAGTTGGTCATGCTCATTTCATGGTATCAGCGCAAAGGGTTCAGACTTCGCACAAACTGCGTCTGGACAGGATGGTGTCATCTGGGAATAACGTTATGTTTTACATCTATGACCTGATTAAACAAAGCAGACCAAGGGTGTCAGGATTCAAGCTTGTACCGTCAGCATATCCCACGGATTTACAGCTGTGCGTAGTGGCACACTTGTGGTGTTATATTGAGGTCACCAGGAGCCTCAGAGGCTCCGAAGTAGCATTGTTTATTAGCTACAAAAAGCCACATATGAAAGTGTCCGTTCAGACCATTTCAAGATGGCTAAAACAAGTGCTGGGTTGTGCAGGAATTAATACTGACGATTTAAAATCTCACTCCACCAGGGCGGCATCAATGTCAGCAGCGAGGGCAATGGACGTCCCTCTAAGCCATATCCTCGCAGCTGCAGGATGGTCAAATGAATTGACTTTTCAGAGGTTTTATAATAAACTACTTTTTGAACCAAGGGTGTTTGCCCATTCCATTTTAAATTCTTTTTCATAGCTTCTCCCTGGGAGAGAGGAGTCGCTATTGTGTTTTTTCTTTTGTTTATTTCGTGAATTAAAGCATCAACATGTTAATCAGTACCATGTTTCAATGTATTGCTCATTATTCACTCCTCCTGAGTCAACTGATGCAGTTTGATACGCCTGGGTTCATATCTATGGCATAAAATCACAGAGCTTTGAAATCTTCATGGAATCACTCACGTGACTCTGAAGTAAAATAGTAAGATTAAACGAGAACTTATCAGTTTGAAATTTGATCTTTATTTACAATGAGCGATTATGTGCCCTCAATATCATAAAGGTCAACTGGAAGGTCTGGTTTATAATCTTACTATGTTACTTCAGTTACTGTTATCTGTGACTTCACACCACTGTTTTGAAGATTGACGCGCATGCGGACTGGCGGGGTTCTTCACGTAATCGCTCATCGTAACTCCTCATAAAATAAAGATCAAACTTCAAACTGGTAAGTTCTCATTTAATCTTACTATTTGATCTTATTTGATTGCGCACACCAGGTTGATTGCATTTGTCGAAACTGGGCGGACCACGTGAAGGTTGCAGTCTCCCACCCCACCTCCATAGCCCCTGACAGCTGTACTAATCAATAATCTATCTATCTTGTCTTAAAAATATCCATTGACTTCTTTGGCAAAGAATTCCACAAATTCATCACCCTCTGACCAAAGAAATTCCTCCTCATCTCCTTCCTAAATGAAAGTTCTTTTATTCTGAGGCGATTACCTCTGGTCCTAGACTCTCCCACTAATGGAAACATACTCTCCACTTCCACTCTATTCAGTCAAAAAACGTAGGTGCTAGATGCAAGGAGCTGCAGGTGCTGGTTAATTAAAAAAAAGACTCAAAGTGCTGGAGGAACTCATCGGGTTAGAGGAGTGGAGTAACTCGGGAAGGGAGATGATAAAAGGGTAAGTGTGAAATCTGCTGACGTCGCGTAGAAAGAAGCTTGATTCCCATCTGTTTTTGCTGTATTTGAGTTCCACTTTACCTGTATTCATTACATTTGTTCTGACAATGCTATCAACCACATCAGTGTTTCTGATATACACACTCTTTTCCCTGCATGAGTATTCCGATCCACTGTAGTTGACATCAATTGTTTCCGGCATCATCGGTATTTAACGTTTGTACCATTCTTTTGTTGAAACTTTGCAAATTTCTCAGCATGGGTTTACTTGAACTATGCAAAATTGGCAGTGGTTGAACATGTCCTGTGAATATCTTTGTGCTCTTGGTTCAAATGAGGCTGGGAATGCCATCCTGATGTCATTTGTCCAAGTGCTAACAAATTCTGTCAAACAAATTTCAGCCTAGACTACTCTTCAGTTTGTTACAAACATCGTCCATAAAGGCACTGAGGTAATTACAATAGTCACTAGAGATATCTTAAATAACAATGAAATAGGTGCATGTTGTAACTGCATAGACGTTACATAGGCCACGAAACCATCAGGCAATGGATAACCAAAACATATTCAAATTTCACATTTCTGCAAACCACAATTTTGTCAGAGAAAATTAATTAAATCCATTTAAAACTAAAATTAATGTTTGCCTGCTTCATTCTATGTATACATTAGATTATGCCTAAAAAGGTTTCAGGGAGAGAGAGAGAGAGAGAGAGAGGGGGGGAGAGAGAGATGGGAGAGAGGGCCGGGGAGGGGGGCAGGACTGGGCAGGGTCAGTTGGGCCAGGTACAAAGGCATTGTGAAAGGAAAGGTGGGGGGGAGAAGAGGAGGGGGAGAGGTGGAGGGAAGGGGGAGAGGGGAGGGTAGAGGGGGGAAGGAGAATGTGTGGAGGGGGAGGGGGAGGGGATAGGGTGGTAGAGGTGGGGAGGCAGAGGTGAGGGGGAGGGGAGAGAGATTGGAGGGTAGGAGAGGAGGGGGGAGAGAGGAGGGGGGAGAGAGGGGGGAGAGAGAGGAGGGGGGAGAGTGAGGAGGGGGGAGGAGATAAGGTGGGGGGGTAGGGGGAGGGGAGAGTGATTGGAGGGGGAGAGAGGAGCGGGAGAGAGTGGAGGGGGAGAGAAGAGGGGGAGAGAGGAGGGGGCAGAGAGAGGAGGGCAGAGAGAGAGGAGGGGGGAGAGTGGAGTGGGGGAGAGCGAGGAGGGGGAGAGATAGGGGAGAGAGAGATATAGGTGGGGAGAGAGAAAGGAGGGGGAGATAAAAGTGGGAGAGAAGGGGGGTGAAAAGAGGGGAGAGAGAAGGGGGAAAGAAAGGCAGGGGTGGAAGGGAGGAAGGGAGGGGGAGTGAGGGGAGAGAGAGAGAGTAGAGGGGGGAGGGGGATGGAGGGTGGAGAGAGAGGAGGGGGTGAGAGGGGGAGGGAGGAGAGGGGAGGGGGGGTGGAGGGGAGAAAGGGGTAGGGGAAGGGGGGTGGGGGGAGAGGGAAGGGGGTGGGGGAGAGGGAAGGGGGTGGGGGAGTGTGCGATGAGGGAGAGGGGGTGGGAAGATGAGGAGAGGAGGGAGAGGGTGAGGAGAGGGAGATGGAGGTGGAGGAGAGAGGGGTGGGGGAGGAGAGGGGCAGGAGAGAGGGGTGGGAGAGGGGGAGAGAGTTGTGGGGGGGGGGGGAGGAGGGAGATGGGGTAGGGGAGAGAGGGGGAAGAGTGTGGAGGGAGGGGGAAATGGGTGGGGGGTGAGGGGGAGGAGTGGGGAGGGAGAGGGGGAGGGGGAGGGGGAGGGGCAGTCCATCTATTCCATGCTTTTGGTTCAGATTCCTCATCCTTTGGATCTCCCGTGCACAGACTTTGTGAATGATATCATTATCCATTTAACAGAGATAGAACACATCGTCAGTGCACCACTGGCATCTGTGTACTTCTTTCCCTTGGCTGTGACACGCCCAAGATGACTTCCCAGTGGACTGGATGCCAAGTTTGACTTGCAGACGGAAAAAAAGCCACAAAGTACTGGAGTAACTCAGTCAGACAGCAACTCTGGAGAACATGGATTGGCAATATATAGGGTCTGGACTGATTCAAGCTCGAACAGTCTGAAGGTTCCGACCCAAAACATTCCCTCTCCATGTTCTCCAGGGATGCTGCCAGACCTTCTGTTTTACTCCAACACTCTGTATTTTATTGTAAACCAGCATATGCAGTACCTTGTTTTTATATTGTCACTCAGACGGACTGAATGCTGGGTACCCCGGTGTGTAAAGAAATATTCTAGGAATGGAGGTAATCCATTAATAAGCAGTTTAAAAAAAGGATATCAACATTGACGGCTACAATGTGTATAAGACTGACCGACCCAAGAAGGGGGGGAGGGGTCGCAGTCTATGTCAAATCTAAGTTTCATGTGAAGATCCGTCTCTCTACATCAGTGAGTAAGCAATTTGAACTTCTGGTTCTTGACATGAAAATCTCAAAAACTCACCACATCACTGTCGTCGGTTGCTATAGGCCACCTTCAGCTATCAGCTGCACCTTACCATCCTTAATGGAGCTTTTATCCAGGTTGAACTTTAATGAAATTGTCCTTATTGGTGACTTAAACTGGAACTGGCTGCTACCAGCATCAGATGATTTTAAAGCATTTTGTGATTCGTTTAATTTCTTTCAGATTGTTGACAGTCCTACTAGACCTAATCTGAAATGTCCGGAAAAATCTTCTTTAATTGATCTTATCTTATCTAATGTTCCTCATAAATATTCTGCTGCTTCTGTTTTTGCCAATGACATCAGTGACCACTGTGTCATTGCAACAGTAAGAAATACAAAAGTTCCTAAAACCAAACCGCGTGTCATCATAAAGCGGGACATGAAACATTTTGTGGAACAAGCATTTTTTCATGACCTGTTTCTCTTTGGCTGGGAGAAAATTAATGTAATTCCTGATGTTGAAAATGCCTGGAAATTCTTTTATGGTGGTTTTATTGAAATTGTTAACAAGCACGCTCCTTTTAGGAAGTATAGAATAAAGGGCAGGGATAATGCATGGTTCACGTCAGAGTTATTCAATTTACTCCATGAGCGCAATGTGGCATGGTCTAAAGCCAGGAGTACTGGTCTTGTATCAGACTGGTTGCTCTTTAGGCAGCTGCAAAATGCAAGCACAGTTGCAATTCGAAAAGCCAAAGCTGATCATTTCCTTACTGAAACTTCAAATAACCTAAACAATCCGTTGAAATTCTGGAAAGCCATTAAATCAATAACTGGAAATAAAAATGTTATTGAGCTACCTCCATGCATTGTCAAAGACTCTATCCAAATTTATGAAAAGGCCGACATACTTGGTTGTTTTAATGAGCATTTCATTGCCTCTGGTTCACTTTTTAACTCTCAAAACATAGCTCAAGGCTCCTCTGCTTGCTCTGATAATGGTTGTTTTTTTGAGGGACAAGCCTTTACTTTTGACGCTGTTACACTTTCAGAGGTGCATAAGGCCCTGAGATGTTTAGACACAAACAAATCGGCAGGTCCCGACAACCTTGAGCCTTACTTCCTAAAGTTAGCCGCTGATTTTATTGCATTGCCTCTGACTTATCTTTTTAATCTATCCCTGGAGACAAACAAAATTCCCCTTATTTGGAAATCTGCCTTTGTTCTCCCACTGTTTAAAGGGGGGGGACCCCACTGTGCTAAACAACTATAGGCCCATCTCCAAACTGTCTGTTTTAAGTAAGGTGCTGGAATCCATTGTAAACCAACAACTGATGGACTTTTTATCAACTAACAGTATTTTATCTGAATTTCAATCTGGTTTTAGGAAAAAATATAGTACGTCAACAGCTGCTTTAAAAGTAGTAAATGATTTTATTGAATTTTTAGACAATAAGCAACTCTGTGCAGCCCTTTTCGTTGACCTATCAAAGGCTTTTGATACTGTGGATCATGCTTTATTGTTACAAAGACTATGCAGCATCGGTTTGTCTGATCAAGCTGTCGGTTGGTTTAAAAACTATCAGGCAGATCCCAGTATGTGCGAGGAGAAGGTATTACTTCTAGCTCTCTTAATGTATCCAAGGGTGTGAGACAGGGATCGGTTCTAGGACCTTTGTTATTTACTATTTATATTAATAGTCTAGATCATAAAGCAGCGAACGCAAATTTTCACTTTTATGCTGAGGACACAGTGATATACTGCTCTGTGTCTACCCCAAATCAGGCTCTCTGTCAGCTCCAAACTTTTTTTAACACTGTGCAACGTAACCTGTGTGATTTAAAACTTGTTTTAAATGCTGACAAGACAAAGCTCATGCTCTTCACTAAAGCTAAATCAAAGCCCCCGGACCTCCCTTCTATCACCACTTTGCAGGGCTCCGTGGTTGAATCGGTGTCTCAATATAAATATCGGGGAATTATAATTGATGATTCTCTCTCTTTTAAATCTCATATCCAGCAATTTGTGAAAAAACTAAAGATAAAATTAGGTTTTTACTTTAGAAACAAATCTTGTTTTTCTTTTGAAGCCAATAAAAGACTTGTTGCTGCAACGTTTATGTCTGTGTTGGACTATGGTGATGTTTTATATATGAATGCATCTTCAAAATGCCTACAGTCTTGGGACGTGGTCTACCACGGAGCACTGAGATTTGTTACCAATTTTAAAACCCTCACACACACTTCCCACACTGCTCTTTGTACGCTCAAGTTGGATGGTTTGCCCTGTCCACCCGCAGACTCCATCATTGGCATATCCTTATTTATAAGACTATCCTCAGTGTTCTTCCTTCATACCTGCAGAAGTATGTAATTCAAAAAAGCACAGGATCTTATCAGCTCCGCTCTGAGGACTTGTTCTTACTAACTGTACCTAATGTCCGTACTGAACTGGGGAAAAGGGCATTTAGTTATGCTGCTCCCTTCGCATGGAACCAGCTGCAGAATGAACTGAAACTTAAGGAGCTGGTTTCTATAAGCAGATTTAAATCTCTTCTTAATGATGTTGAAGCGGGCTCTTCTGTCTGTACATGCTTTGTTTGATGATGTTATGACTGTGACTCTATTTATATGTTCTCTGTTGTTTTTAAATTATTGTCTGTAACTGGGGAACTGTGCTGCTGCCTCTCTTGGCCAGGACTCTCTTGTAAAAGAGATTTTTAATCTCAATGAGACTTCTCCTGGTTAAATAAAGGTTTAAATAAAAAATATTAAAAAAAAAAAAAATACTCAGCACTTCTTAGGCTCCATACTGAGACTGCCTCTCCACTTACTGAAACAACTGGCTTTGATGCCTGAAGTGTATAATCAAAGTATTTGATCAAAGTGGGTTATGTTCGCATTTGTATTCTGCAGTTGCTTCCTTTCAATCAATATCTAACTCTATCAATCTATTGATCTATCCTTTCTTGTTTCCTTTGTAGCCTCGCAATTTATGTTCCACATACTTATTGGCTCTATTGGTACAGAGGTTTCTCCAAGTCTCTTTTTTTTTCATATCTATCTTTACTTTATGACCTCTAATTTAGAATGTTATAAATCTTCTCTTTATTTACCCTCTATAATCCTCTCATAATCTTTAAAAATTTATATTAAATTACCTTCAGCCTTGCCCTATCCAGAGAAAAAAATCCTTATCCTGTTCTCTTCACTCATTAATATATCAGTTTAGTGGTGTCATTTTCACGTCTTCTCCAATTCTTTCCTATCCTTATATATGGATGTCAGATTCATGTTTGTAAGTTAATTCTAACCAAGTTTCTAACATAATGTGAGACCTGTAGAAATTAATCCCAATGCCTTCCAAGCAATGGTACTTTTACAAAATATAATGGATGAAAAAGTTAGCTTCCTAAGGAAAAGTTAACTAAAGCCCCGTCCCACTGTACGATGTAATTCAACAGTTCTCCCGAGTTTTCCCCTGATCCGAACTCGGAGAATGGCCGTAGCGGGTCCGTAGGAGTTCGTGGATGTCTCATAGTGGCTAGGTACTTCGGACATCCGGTAAACTCATGATGTCTTTTCATCCCTGCAAAAAATATCCACGAGTAAAAAAAGACTCCTGATGAAAAAAATGGTTACTTTTTACTCATACGAACCGCTACGAGACATCCACGAACTCCTGCGGACCCGCTACGGACATTCTCCGAGTTCGAATCAGGGAAAAACTCGGGAGATCTCTTGAATTACCCCGTACAATGGGACAGGGGTTGGGTTACAAAAAGTTGATAGACAGCAAAAGATATGATAGCAGCCCCGGCCGGCAAAACCGTACAGTACATATACATACTGTAAAAGCAAAATGAATCATGTCATCTTTCACTTTTCTTATGTAACTTTATTTTGAATCTATAATTTCCCCATAATCCTACTGATCGGAAACTTTAATCTAACACTCCACGCCTGGTAAAATTAATTCAGAGGAACAGTTCGGTGGGCTTCTCATTTCCTTCCTTTTCTTTTCCTGATCCTTTTTGCATCAACAGTTTAGATGTGGGCTGCTCTTTAGGTATAGAAATGTTCCTATAAACTGCTGCATTCTGCTAGTTGGAAGAAGGAGCTTAATAATATTAAGTACAGGACAAGGAAGCTTTACCCAAGCATTGCTGGTCTCATGCATTTGCCACGTGGACGTTAGTAAAGTATTCAACAAGGTCTATCACGGTCGGCACCTAAAATCCACGGTAACTTGGTAGATTGGATTCAAAATTGGTTTGGGCATGGAAGACAGAGAATAGACAATAGGTGCAGGAGTAGCGGCCCTTCAAACCAGCACCACCATTCACTGTGATGATGGCTGATCATCCACAATCAGTATCCCGTTCCTGCCTTCTCCCCATATCCCCTGACTCCGCTATCTTTAAGAGCTCTATCTAACTCTCTCTTGAAAGCCTCCAGAGAATTGGCCTCCACCGCCTTCTGAGGCAGCGAATCCCACAGATTCACAACTCTCTGGATGAAAAGGTTTTTCCTCATCTCCTTTCTAAATGGCCTACCCCTTATTCTTAAACTGTGGCCCCTGGTTCTGGACTCCCCCATCATCGGGAATATGTTTTCTGCCTCTAGCGGGTCCAATCCCTTAATAATCTTATATGTTTCAATAAGATCCCGTCTCATCCTTCTAAATTCCAGAGCATACAAGCCCAGCCCACTGCATTCTATCAACATATGACAGTCCCACCATCCCAGGAATTAACGTTGTGAACCTACACTGCACTCCCTCAATAGCAAGAATGTCCTTCCTCAAATTTGGAGCCCAAAACTGCACACAATACTCCAGGTGTGGTCTCACTAGGGCCCTGTACAACTGCAGAAGGACCTCTTTACTCCTATAACTCCTCTTGTTATGAAGGCCAACATGCCATTTGCTTTCTTCACTGCCTGCTGTACCTGCATGCTTACTTTCAGTGACTGATGAACAAGGACCCCCAGATCTCTTTGTACTCTCCCTTTTCCCAACTTGACACTATTCAGATCATAATCTGTCTGTCTGTTTTTGCCACCAAAGTGGATAACCTCACATTTATCCACATTAAATTGCATCTGCTTTGCATCTGCCCATTCACCCAACATGTCCAAGTCACCCTGCATCCTCATTGCATTCTCCTCACAGTTCACACTGCCACCCAGCTTTGTGTAATCTGCAAGTTTGCTAATGTCACTTTGAATCCCTTAATCTAAATCATTGATGTATATTGTAAATAGCTGTGGCCCCATCAACGAGTCTTGTGGTACCCCACTAGTCACTACTCGCCATTCTGAAAGGGACCCATTAATCCCTACTCTTTGTTTCCGGTCTGCCAACCACTTTTCTATCCATGTCAGTACACTACCCCCAATACGTGCCCTAATTTTGCCCACTAATCTCCTATATGGGACCATATCAAATGCTTTATGAAAGTCCAGGTACGCGACATCCACATGGCTCTTCCTTGTCCATTTTCCTACTTACATCCTCAAAAAATTCCAAAAGATTTCCCTTCGTAAATCCATGCTGACTCGGACCAATCCTGCTACTGCTATCCAAATGTGCCGCTATTTCATCTTTTATAATTGACTCCAGCATCTTCCCCACCACCAATATCAGGCTAACTAGTCTATAATTTCCTGTTTTTTCTCTCCCGCCTTTCTTAAAAAGTGGGATAACATTAGCTACCCTCCAATCCACAGGAACTGCCCCTGAATCTAGAGAACATTCGAAAATGATCACTAATGCGTCCACGATTCTAGAGCCACGTTCTTTAGTTTCTCTGGATGAAATTGTGAGAATTATAGATAGGGTAGATAATCATTTTCCCAGGGTGGAAGTCAAATGCCAGAGAACATAACTTAAAGATGAGAGGGGATACGTCTAAAGGAGATTAAAGAGATTGATATGTACCTGAAATGCACTGGCTGGGGAGGCTGTAGAGCAGGGGTATTGTTGAAGAGGTATTTAGACAGGCTCTTGAACAGAGAGTAAATGGAAGGATATAGACCATGCACAGGAAGATGGGAATTTAATTTGGCTTCATGGTTGGTACAGACAGGGTGGCAGAAGGGCCTGTTCACATGATGTACTGTTCTATGTTCTGTGCACTATGTTTTATGTTTTCCTTTGTATATTCTGCACGCTATGTTTTATGCTTTCCTTTCTTAATATGGACACTGTATTAAGTATTTCCACCATTTTCTCTGATATTTTTTGCAGTGCATTAGACCATAATTTATACCACCTGTATTTCTTCTCTGGCTCCTCAGGATGCACAGGATATGGGTGTCAGGGTTCATGGGGAGAAGGCAGGAGAATGGGGTTAGGAGGGAGAGATAGATCAGCATTGATTGAATGGTGGAATAGACTAGATGGGCCGAATGGCCTAATTCTGCTCCTATCGCATAACCTTATGACATTGTCCCTTAAATACTACATCTTGTTCTCAGTTGAGAAGACAGTTCCTTTCCACAGAGGCATTTATTTGAGCTTTGAAACAACTGCTCCTGTTCTTGGCATTTCCATAATTCTATCTTTAAATTTCACAAAAAATTTCCATAGCTGTTCACAAAATGTCTCCAAGTTGTTTAACTTCTTGTTTCAATCCACAGCTACTTCTGAATCAATTTCTCAATTTTGTGAACAACTTCAAACAAAACTTCAAATAAGACCACGATTACCTAACTATTCATCTGTTTGCAGTTCCAGCCTCTAAATATTTAGACAGGCTCTTGAACAGAGAGTAAATGGAAGGATATAGACCATACAGGTAGATGGGAGTTTAATAGTAAGATTAAACGAGAACTTACCAGTTCGAAGTTTGATCGTTTATTTTATGAGGAGTTACGATGAGGGATTACGTGAAGAACCCGCCTCACGCTGGCAACGGCATACTTCAAAGCAGCGGCATGAAAAACACAGAACACCAAAAGCCGGAGTAACATAGTAAGGCTTCATAAAAAGACTTAGAACTACCATTTGATCATTTATTTTATGAGGGCGGGAGTGGAGGGCACGTAATCCCTCATAAAATAACGATCAAACTTCGAACTGGTAAGTTCTCGTTTAATCTTACTATTTTTACTTCGGAGTCACGTGAGTGACTACGTGAAGATTTTTAAAAGCTTTCTGTGTTTTTTATGTCGTAGAATTAATCCGTACGACAGTCCGGCTAAGTAAACACATACATGAGAAACCAGACTAATGTTAGATCATTTCACAATTAACTTTTTTAATGGTTTAAAGACCATATAATAACCCTCCTTATTCTGAGGGAAATGATTACAAGCGATAAAAGATTAGAAGTGACTACACCACTGATTATAGCAATTAATAGTAAACAAAGCAGGTGATTATAGTGCTCTCAACACCGCGTGTCCAAAGCTTGTCATAGTGTGAACAGGTTTATTGTAGAACTTTGAAAAAGTTTCTTCTTTATCCACCCTGCGACTTTTAAAATATGCTCGAGAGGTACGTCCCGCCCCTTCGCCGCGGACGTAGCTGCCGCCCTGGTGGAGTGAGATTTGAACACATCAGTGTCTACTCCCGCTAAAAACCAACACCTGTTTCAACCATTTTGAGATAGTTTGAACTGAAGCTTTTGTGTGTGGTTTTTTGTGCGTAACCATTAACGTTTTTTTTCATTTCCTCGAAGGGTGTCAGTAACTTTAATATATTGGTTCAAATGTTTAACCACACACAAAGTAGGATCAATATGATAAGCTTGAAAGGTTACCTTTTGTTCCAGATCTCCCTGGTCTGCTTTTGTTTGATCAGATCGTAAACATAGAACACAACATTATCTGTAGTCACATACATACAGTCTAAACGCAAACATTTGTAAAGTTTGCACTCTTTGAGCTGAGACCAGTGACATTAACATAATTAATTTCAATGTCAATCTTTCCAATGTCAACCCTTCAATTGGACTCCATTGTCTAAGTAGAGTAAGTACAATGCTCACATCCCAAATCTCTGTGTATCTTGGTTTGGGTGGATTAATATTAAAGATTCCTTTCATGAATCTAGATATTAATGGATGCGACCCAATTGATCTCTGATCAGTCATAAGTCCTAAATAGGACGACAAGGCACTGCGTGCAGTGTTAATGGCACTGTAACTTAAATGTTGCTCAAAATGCAAATTGGCAAGGAATTCCAAAACATTTGCAATATTTACAGTATCATAAGAAATATTTGACTGTGTGCAAAAGTCTTCCCATTTCTTATTATGTGTCATATATTGCTTTTGTGTGCTATCTCGCCATGATGCGACTATAACTTCCATAGTTTTGTCCGACAATCCCAGCTCCTGTAGTGGTCTGGTCAAAACCTGCAGATTAATAAATTCATATATGCATTACAATGGTAAATTTCTTTAGTTACCGGATTAGTCAAGATATCACTACAGTTAGAATCGACATATATGGTTCTTTAATCATATTCAGCATTACTGGGAACAAGGTTGAGTTGGCCAATTTGGAACTACCAACAATTCCAGAAGCAGAATCTTGTTCTATCTTCTTCAGGCATCTCTGAATCAAAGCAAATGGTGGAAAAGCATAAAAGAACATCTTTCCCAGTGTAATGAAAAAAGCATCTACTGCTACTGCATCTGGATCGTGTTCCCAAGACACATAAGTAGGCAATTGATGATTAAGCCTAGATGCAAACAAATCAATTTCTGGCAACCCAAATCGGTTCACAATATTCTTAAATATTGCTGGCTTAAGCATCCATTCCGTATTATCTTTAAAAATCCTGGACCTTTCATCTGCTACCACATTGTCCTTACCTGGAATGTAGCTTGCTGAAATCCATATTTGGCGACCAATACACCATTGCCATATCTCATTGGACCAGACAATCACATGATAACTCCCCCCATGTGATTAATGTATGCAACAGCCGTTTTATTGTCTAACTGTATTAACACGTAGACCTTGTTTAGCACAACAATATGCTTTAAATCCATAAAAAGCACCCAATAACTCCAAATAGTTAATCCCATAAGCTTGAAGAAACGCTTCTTCTTGAGCTTTCCATCTACCTCCACAACTGGAGGACGAATCTGTAGCCCCCCATCCGAGAGCACTAGCATCCGGTTTGTAAAACCATTTCAGGCTGTTCAATCATGATATTCTTTAGCAGCTTGTGGGACATTTTTCAACCCACCATTGTAATTCAACACGGCTTCTTTTGTTAATTGCATAGGCCTGTCAAAGTGACCTGCCTTCTCTTTAAGAGCCTTATTTTGTCCCTTTGAAGATTTTGATAATGTAATGGACCAAATTCACTGCCGGAAATGCTGCTACCAGCTTACCAATGATTTTCTCCACTTCTCGGATGGAGGGATAAGTTTGTGAATGAGGTAATTACAAGTCATCAAAATGTCATTGGCCTTCTCTGTTGGCAAAGTAACTAACATAGTCACTGAGTTAATTACAAACCCCAAAAAGTTAATTGTTTGTGCTGGCTGCAGCTGGGACTTAACTGGATGAATCAAGAACCCTAGCTTTTCAAAACAAGCTTTAGTAACTGAAACTGAGTGCTCAGCTGACTCTTGAGTATCATTTAATGATCAGAATATCATCCAGATAAGCCATAACAATGTGTTTCTGTGCTCTTAATTGGGCTAAACTGGTTTCAACAGTTTTGTAAAGAGTCTAGGAGCCGAACTCAATCCATTTGGTAAAGCTTTAAACTGCCATAATTGTCCCAGCCAATTAAATTTTAAGTACCTCCTGAAGAATTGATGAATTGATACAGAATAATAGGCATCCTTCAAATCAATCTTAGCCATATAACACCCTGCTGAGATAAGATATTTTGCAGTACTGAATGTCTCCATCTTAAAATGTTTGTATTCTACAAACTTATTTAGATCTGTAAGGTCCAGAATAATTCTGCAACCACCATCTTTTTTATCTCTTCGAAATATATTAGAGACAAATTGATGCTTATGTTCATAAGTCTTTTCAATTACGCCTTTTCCAGATAATTTGTCAATTTCCACATTAATCTCCATTCTTTCCTCTGCAGAAAAACACATAAGCATAAGCAGGTTTATTCTGTACAGGAGGATTAACCCCTTCTTTAAAAGTAATAATGGCTCCCGAAACTGCTTGTAATACATATCGATCAGAAGTAATGTTAAGCCAGGCATTATAAAAATTTTTGCAATCTCCCTCCAACTGGAGAGTCATCCACAGTTTCTTTGAGGATATAAGTCTTTAATACCTCTCCGTATGAGCGTGGTGGTCTCCTTCTTCCCGAATACAGGGAAGCACTCGCCTGCACAGCACGATAGTATTTTCGTGACAAACTTCTGCCTCTATAACGAAAATCGAAACCCCTTTGAGTCGAAAAAACCCTTCTTTGTCCAAAGACAAAAGGTTTAACATTGCTAAAATATTTAGCTTCTTCATCCAACTCTTTCAGCTGTTTCGGCAGATTTTCTCCAAACAAATACCCAGGAGCTTGAACACCACTTTCTTGACACAGGCTTGCAAATCTAGGGTGAAATATGGGCCGAATCGCCATTTTCCTCATACAATTAATTTCATAGAATGAATTACACAATAAGCCCAAAGTATCCTTTTGAATCTTTTCCATTTCCAGATTCTCCATTTGCCTGCCATAGGCCGTAATGGCAGCAGAAATTAATTTGAGCACCTTTTGAAACTTCACTTCTTGGGCTCTCATACTTGGAGTCATTAGACGTCCATATCATCGGATTCACCGTAGCACTTCCCAATGAGGCACAATTTCTTGGAGCTTTATATAATTCTGATGTTTCATTCATCACAGAATTGTGAAGTTGGTGGATACCATATAATTTATGTTTGCAGCTAGGTTTTCTTCCATAGCCTCACCACTTCCTTCAGGTATAGCAAATCTTGTGCTATCCCAGGCACATTAGGCCTTTTCTTTTTACTTTGTGGTGTGCTTTCAAAAGCCATATAACCACTAGCAGGGTCTGCCTTCTGCAGCCCTAAATCAATTGGGATAATCACCCCATGAGACTTCTTCCAGCCCAAATCCTGGGTCCGGAGTATCATATTCCCAACTTGGCCCACAGCCATATTCATCACATTCAAACCCCTCAGGGATTTTTTTGGGATTCATCTGGGTACTGTGACCCTTGTCTCATTATTGTTTGGAGAACTTTTCTCCATATGCTCCATTTTTAGCCACATAGTTTTATTGTCTGGAGGTCTTTCAGTATCAGAGTCATCAGAAACCACGGGCCTCTCAGATTTCTTTTTGCATTTTTTAGGAACATTTTTCCTCCGTGGTTATTATTTCTGGAGAATCTGGAAACTCAACTATCGGGTACATCAGCGGCCAACGGTATCGGAACCGGGTCCGCACTAACTTCGCGTCCCGTATTTTTACTTTCACCCCGGGAAGATCTTTTTACCCGCGGAAAACTTCTTTCCGATTTCTCCATTTTTCTTTAATAATCAGTGCTCAATCAGCATGTTAACGTGGCTCTAAATTTTACTTTTGGTTTCGTTTGCTGGAGCCACCCAGCGTAACCTAAAAAACGCACCCGATCTAACTGCACTTACCTGCGGGCCGTTCCGACCGGTGCGAGGAGCTGCTCCCTTACTGCAGCTCCTCCTTCCGCCGTCAGCGTTGACGTCATGCCGTTGCCAGCGTGAGGCGGGTTCTTCACGTAGTCACTCACGTGACTCCGAAGTAAAATTTAGCTTCATGGTTGGTGCAGACAGGGTGGCAGAAGGACCTGTTCACATGCTGTACTGTTCTATCTTCTGTGCACTATGTTTTATGTTTTCCTTTGTATATTCTGTGCACTATGTTCTATGCTCTCCTTTCTTAATACGAACACTGTATTAAGTATTAACTGTATCTAAGTTAACAGTTGGAAGTGATGGACCTGCACTTTCCAAGAAATATCTTGGTGATGCTCTTTTGGGTCAATGAAGTCTAGAGAATGGCAACGCTGGTTAGTCCATTGTTCAGGATGGTGAACATTGTTCAGGATGGTGACTACTAGTTCAAAAGATGTCTCTTCAGAAAGACACAATGGATACTGTACAAACGCAACACCATTATACTTTTAGAAATCCCAGGGTAAAGATGTTGAGAAACAAGTATAATCTAACTCATCATTAATGAAAATGCTGGTTGATGGCAAAGAGTGCCTACAATGTGCAAATAGGCTAGGATTTGACCATGATGATGATGATGATGATGCCTTATTGTCACATAGCTAGGGACAGTGAAATTCTTTGTTTTTGCATACAAACAGTGTAAAAGAATCACGACAAAGTTACAAAAAGTACTCATCCTGTTTTCTCTCCCACCTCCCTGCCAGGTCCCCCTTAGATGCTGAAATGGTCTCCTGCCGACATGCTGATGCTGCCAGAGGTGCTGCCTGACCCGCTGAGTTAAGGGCCTGTCCCACTTGGGCGACATTTGGGCGACATGTTAAATGTTAAATTTAACATTTAACATTTAAAAGTAAAGTGGATAGGTATATGGACGTGAAGGGAATGGAGGGGTATGGAGGGAATGGAGCAGGTAGATGGGACTAGGGGAAAACAAATGGTCGGCACGGACTGGAAGGGCCGAGAGGGCCTGTTTCCATGCTGTAATTGTTATATGGTTATATGGTTATATGACTGTGGAGCGACAGTGACTGGCGCCCGTAAAACCGTCAAGTTGCACGACATACACGCTGACGTATGCAGTCATGTGGGTGACGTCTGGTTAGGGTTGAGGCTGTAAAATATCCTTCCTTCAATGCATGGATTTTAAACATTAATATATTAAATTGAATACAATAAAATCAATTGTGCAAATGAAAAGATGTCTGAGTCAGTCGATCCGTTTTATTTATAGATGTATTGGTCCGCTTCCAGATCCGATCAGCAGGGATGGATTCAGTGAGTGTAGACTGAACTCCCCTCTTTCCCCCCATTCTTCCTTCTCCACTTCCCCTCCCCTCTCCCCTCCCCTCCCTTCTCCCCCCTTCTTCCCTTCCCCCCTCTTCCTCCCTTCTCCCCGCTCCACTTTTCTCCCCCTTATCCACTACCCCATCCCCTCACATCCTCTTCACTCCCTCTCCCTCCTTTCTCCCATTCTCCACCCCCCCCCCCCCACTTTCCCCGACTAGTTGTTCCCAAAGTCTGCATTTATCCCATAGTCAATGTTACTAAAACAGATGATATGACCTTTGTGCAGTACTATTAGTGGGATCTAGCTGTCACAGGCTGGGTCCACAAATGGGGTGGCAAAGTCTGGGGGGGGGGGGGGGGGGGGGGGGGGGGGGGGGGGGGGGGGGGGGGGGGGGGGGGGGGGGGGGGGGGGGGGGGGGGGGGGGGGGGGGGGGGGGGTGGTAGAATGGGAGAAGGGAGGGAGAGGGGGAGAAGGGGATGTGAGGGGAGGGGTAGTGGATAAGGGGAGAAGAGTGGGAAAGAGTGGAGCGGGGAGAAAGGGAGGAGAGGGGACGACCCCATTTGTGGACCCAGCCTGTGACAGCTAGATCCCACTAACAACTCGTGGCCAACAGTTTAGTTCCCATGAGGAGCAGGCAGAAGCTAGGGTTAGGGTTTGCGGTAGGGTTAGGGTTTGGGTTTGGGTTTCCTCCCGCACTCCAAAGGCGCACAGGTTTGTATAAATCGTCCGTAGCGTATGTGGGATAGTGTGCAGGGGATCGCTGGTCGCAGGCTGGGTCAACAAATGGGGGGGGCATCGGGGAAAGTGCGGGGGCGGGGTGGAGAATGGGAGAAGGGAGGGAGAGGGAAGGAGAAGGGGGGGGGGGGGGGGGGGGAGATGTGAGGGGAGGGGTAGTGGATAAGGGGGGGAGAATAGTGGAGCGGGTAGAAGGAGGAAGAGGGGTGAAGGGAAGAAAGGGGGAGTGGAGGGGAGAAGGGTAAGGGGGAGTGGAGAAGGAGGGAGGGGCGTGAGGGGGGAAGAGGGGAGAGGGGAGAGGGGAGTCCAGTCTACACTCACTGAATCCATCCCTGTGAAAAGAGACAGTGGTCGGATCTGGAAGCGGACCAATACATCTATAAATAAAACTGAATGACTCGGACATCTTTTCAATTGCACAATTGATTTTATTGTATTAATTTTTAATTATTGATGTTTAAAATCCATGCATTGAAGGAAGAATATTTTACAGCCCATCTGTGGTTCCTAACCCCAAACCCTAACCCTAACCGGGCATCACCCACAGGACAGCATACGTCAGTGTGTGACACGGTGCACGACATGATGAGACACCCACATGTCTCCCCAGGATTTTGAACATTTCAAAATCCTGGGGCGACAGGGAAGCACCGCGCGTTACCGTGCGTCACTGCATGTGTCACCACGCGTCACAATGTGCCAACCTATTTTTAGGCCGTCGTGTAAATGACGCCCAAGTGGGACAGGACCTTTATTCCAGCTTTTTGGGCCTATCTTTGGTTATAGTGTGAAATGGGTGTGAAATGGGCGACTATGAATCGTCCTCCCAATTTTGATTCCCAGTGGAATCAGAATCTCTCCCATGCAGACCCTCCAACTCCTCTGGCAATGTGTTTTCATGATGATGGAATTCACTCAGCCTTACTGCAAGACAACGCATTGGAGAATGTGCAGGTAATCTCCGCTCAGTATATTTTAGAATACATTTCTTGACTGTTTACTCTGGTGTTGGAAATGTCTGTGGTGCACGATGTGTATGAACCGGGGTAGCTCCACACAAATTTCTGATTAGAAAATAGAGTGTCCAGCATTTTGACGGCAGTTTATGGCATGGAGAAAGAGCTTGTCAGTCACTCTGTAATCAGGGTAAGAAGCATCAGATCTTGATCAATTTCACTCGCTGTTATTATATATGTGTAAAAAGTAAATGGGCTGTATTTCCTGAGGCTTCTCGCGCTTTTATAGTGTGGAAGAGCATTTGTATGTTTACAGGCACTAGGATTCCCATCACACTATTGATGCTCTTAAAACCCCTGTCTCATGGTGCGAGTTGACCCACGAGTGACCCCGTGTTGTCACTCGCGGTAATCACGTACAGTAAACGTAGCGGGAACGTCGGAACTCTTGCGAGCAACTTAGCGACTCGTGGTGCTAACGGCAGGTACCCGTGAAACTTGGTAACTCGTGAAAAAAATCAAACATGTTTGATTTTTTCCATGAGTCAAATTTACAGTTCAAGTTAAAAATTGAGACATTTTAAACTCGTTTATAACGTGGTGGCCCGTGCGTTTACCTTAGTGATTCGTGAGTCTACCGTGGGAACTCTTTTAACTCAGCGGGCAGGCAGCATCTCTGGAGAGAAGGAATGGGTGACCGGATGACATTTCCAAATTTCTCCAGCCCCATGTGTTCACTTTTTCCAACTAGCATCTGCCCTTTCTTGTGTATGACATTATTTGTATCTTGGCAATTCATGATTCCCACACACACAATGCTGGGGTAACTCACACACACACACAATGCTGGAGTAACTCACACACACACACACACAATGCTGGAGTAACTCACACACACACGCGAACAATGCTGGAGTAACTCTCACACACACACAATTCTGGAGTAACTCAAAGGGACAGGCAGCATCTCCAGAGAGAAGGAATGATCATGTCTTGGGTCGAGACCCTTCCTTAGACCACTACCCAGAGATGCTGCCTGTCCCGCTGAGTTACTCCAGCATTTCGTCTATCTTTAAACCAGCATCTGGAATTCCTTCCCACATAATAACCAATGTGATTCCCCACTAAACTTCCGTGTCCTCATTGTTCCCCTCTCTGTTTTCCCCAGACCTGTGTATATGTGTATGTGTATATGTATATGTGTATGTGTATATGTATATATACTTTGAGTGGTTCGTGGGTTGCCTACTGATATATATATATAGAGAGAGAGAGACACACACACACATATATTTATACATATATATAATATTATATATATATATATATAGCTTATGTCCATGTGCTGTATATATACTTTGCGTGGTTCCTGGGTTGCCTACTGCTGGGTAACTCCACGAAATATCATCCCCCTGCATTTCAAATCTAAATCTCTCGCCAATATATATATGTGTGTGTGTGTGTGTGTGTGTGTGTGTGTGTGTGTGTGTGTGTGTGTGTGTGTGTGTCTGTGTGTGTGTGTGTGTGTGTGTGTGTGTCTGTGTGTATCTCTGTGTGAGCGCGGTGTGTGTGTGATACACTTCCTTGTGTGTGTGTGTGTGTGTGTGTGTGTGTGTGTGTGTGTGTGTGTCTGTGTGTGCTTGTGTCTGCTGTCGGGTCCCGGCGGCCGCTCAAAGTCAGTCACGCGAGCTGCTTCCTTCCTCGAAAGTGGCGGCCAGTTCTGCTGTCTGTGCCCGGAGCGCTGCGGCAGCCACCCAAGCTAATTCACTCCCTGGCCACAATAAAACCATATAGCAATGACAGCACGGAAACAGGCCATCTCTGCCCTTTTACTCCGTGCCGTTTACTGTCACCTAGTCCCATCTACCTGCACTCAGACTGGAGTGTGGCAAGTGGGTTGCTGACCCCAATCCCCTCCTTCACTACGCCAGACTCCCCAAATACTATGAACTGAGCTTCCCCCCCACCCCAGGAAATACAGCATTTAAAAACATAAAGCACCAAGAAATGCACTTACCACGTTATTGGTTGCTGGAGGGTGCGCATTTTCCCTTTGTAGGTCATATCAATAGATGCGGCCGCGCTGAAATAACTCAAAGCCACAGGATGGGGATGTCTTTTAACATTGTTGCTTTATTAAAACATACCTTCATTCACGGTTGGCTCAAGAGTAATGGGAGAGGAACTTGGTAACTCGGAGGAGGAACTTGGAACATCGCAGAAATGACATACCCGTGGGAACTCGGTTAAACACTTGAACATAAACTTGAAGTCTCGTACACAACCACGAGTCTTTCACTCGGGGTACCTCGTGGGTCAACTCGCACCGTGAGACAGGGCCATAAGGTTGTACTATTGGAGAGGAATGAAACACAACACCACCACCACCCTGTTGAAAGCTATTAAACACCAGAGCAGTAATTGTTATTACATTTTATTCTTGCAGGGCTCAAGTTTATTATTTCTCCATTCGTTTAAAATAATTTGCTCCTCTGCTCCCCGAGGCAACTCTTTTGCATTTTCAATCATTTTGAAAACATCAAATCTTACCGGCAGGAGCTTTCGCGTAAATACAAATGATGCCAAATGCGAGAACATCACTGTGGAAAGTAAGGACAACAGCATTGTGAAGGTTTTAAATGGAAAAAGTTGTTGAAAGGCACCGTTGTCAAAGGAAATGCCCGGATATCGAATTATTGGTGGGATTTGAAGGAAAGGTTCACCAGCTAATATTCTCAAGGTTAATCCAATGAAATAGCCTGCAGCCGATCCATAGGTGTTGATATTTGGGATGAAGAGGACACAGACAAGCTGTGGAAACAGGATGGCGTACACCAATTCTGAACTCAGGAACCACAAGCCATAAATTGAGTTTGTTAGAATTGCCAGTGTGGCGGCTAAAGCTCCAAACAGAACCACTGTGATCCTCATAACCCATATCACTTCCTTTTCGGCAGCCTGCAGATAAAATAAACGTAACTGATTAATAAAGCATACCAATATTTGCTATTCTTAAGTTTAAAATAATGAGTTATGTAACTTATTCCACATGTCATGGTCCGAATTCCCATCTGTCAAATTCCCACCCATCAACCACTGGAACAAGGTGGCCAAGCTCTGGAAATGTTTCCTTGTTGGGAAATTATGCCACAGAGGCCAGCATTTTCTACAGTCATTCAGGTAGCTGAACTGTAGAGTTGCTGCCTTACAGCGCCTACACCACCAGAGATCCAGGTTCGATCCCGACTACGGGTGCTATCTGTACGGAGTTTGTATGCTCTCCTTGGTGATCGCGCGGGTTTTCTCTGAGATCTTCGGTTTCCTCCCACACTCCAAAGACGTACAGATTTGTAGGTTATTTGGCATGGTGAAAATGTAAAATTGTCCCTAGTGTGTGTAGGCTGGTATTAATGTGCGGGGATCGCTGGTCATCGCGGACTTGGTGGGCCGGAGCGTCTGTTTCCCCACTGTATCTCTAAACTAAACTAAAGAGCATCGCAGTGGTAGCAATCCTCTTGGGAAATGGAGATGGGGGAAGAAAATTATAGTTTGGTCATTGGTCAGGCGAGGGGTGGGGTATCAGTGAGTCAGGCATAGGCCTAGGTAGTAGGCAACCCCATGGGCGTCAATGGAACTGAACGTGCATTAGGTAAGTATCATTGACAGCTATTGCCCTCACACGTATTTAACACTAGTAAACAGCACAGTGAACACATTGTACACAATATACACATTATATTGAGGCAGGATAATAGAATGATGAATATGATATAACACTTAATATAACACTCAATTTTATTTTAGAGAGTTTTTCATGAAGTTAGAGCTATGCTTAAAGACAATCTTTTACATAATCTGTTCTGGTTTAAACAGTTATCAATTGTTATAGACACAAGGCGCTTACAGCTGTGGTGAATCTGTGGAATTTATTGACACAGACCGCTGTGGAGGCCAAGTCTTTGTGTATTTTTAAAGCAGAGACTGGCAGGTACTTGATTAATAAGGATGTCAAAGGTTATGGAGAGAAGGCAGGAGAATAGAACTGAGAAGAAAAGATATATCAACCATGATTGAATGGTCTAGGAGACTATGAGTCTCCTCCACCATTCAATAGTAAGATTAAACGAGAACTTACCGGTTTGAAGTTTGATCTTGATTTTATGAGGAGTTACGTTGGTGATTACGTGAAGAAGACCCGCCAGGCCGCATGCGCACCAATCTTCAAAGCAGCGGTATGAAATCACAAATAACAATACCGAAGAGACATAGTAAGATGCGTGACTCCAGAACTACAAGATGATCCTTTATGAGAGAGGGTTGGGCGTGGCGGGCACGTAATCACCAACGTAACACCTCATAAAATCAAGATCAAACTTCAAACTGGTAAGTTCTCATTTAATCTTACTATTTTACTTCGGAGTCACGTGAGTGATTCCATGAAGAGCTCAAAGCTTTGTGATTTCATGCCGCAATTACAAATCTCGGCATCCCACTGTAGTGATTGACTCGAATGAGAAATTAATGCATTAGTAGTAACATTGCATTTAATGCAGTAATAAATTTTATTTAAAAAATATAAACAAAGAACAGTACCCCTCTATCCCAGGGCACTTTAAACAGAACTTAAAATAGCATTGGCAAACAGCCCTGAACCAGCAATCGGCCGATGATAGAAATTTTGAAGCATCAGCTCATTTGCCCATCCGGCGGCTGCCAAAATATGGTCGACAGGCACGTCCCTCGCCTTGGCCGCCGACGTAGCTGCTGCCCTAGTGGAATGAGATGTAAACACACTATCTAAATGATACGCTGACGTTGATGCTGACTTGGTGGAATGAGATATACAATCGTCTGTGTTAATACTTGTATAACCCAGAACCTGCTGCAGCCACCTTGAAATAGTCTGAACCAATCTTCCTTTGTGTAGTTGTTTGTTGACTAATAAACAATGCTGATTCCATACTTCTTAAGATTCTGGTGGCCTTGATAACATAGACGTGAGACTGTGGGGTATCCAAAATGATCTTAAATCATGCCACCCCTAGTCTACTCTGCTTGTCTAGACCAGAATATAAAATGTAATGGCACCTGCAGCCAATTCCATCCTATCTAGCCACAGCTTTTGCCGTTGTTGTGCTGATTATAAGTGTCATAACTAAGGATGTAGCTGGATCCCCTTAGTGAAGTAATGTTCACACATTTACAATAACCAACTGCATAATCTTGTGGTGGGAGAACTTGTGTTAAGATCTTTTAACAACTCGATATCCGGGTTGAACCCGACAGCGTAGTTCCCTTATGTTGCAGCTATAGTGTCTCGAAAACTGAATTATTGTCAAATACCATTTAAATGAACTGGAAAATGTCAGTAATCTGTACCATATTAAAAGTAACATTAACACTTAACAAAAAACACTTCTGATCCCCTCAATAGAAATGTACTGCTTTTTTGGGTGCTATCCCTGCACACTGCAGGGATAGCACACTTCATGGTTTAATGTGACAACCTGAGGCATAAGTCAATCCATTCAAAATGTGTAGGACAATAATTGTTTTACTGTGCAAAGGCCGGTCTGCTGAACCACAGTTTGAACCAGCAAGTTCTTGTTTTTTGGAATAATCGAACACCTTTGTACCATAATGCCTGATGAAGCAGGCAACATGGACGCTTGGCCAGTCCGACAGTATGAACCCAAGTGAAGTCTTGCTGACTGTTTTAAGACCCGGCAAATGAGGCAAAATTGAGGAAGACATAAAAGACCATTCCTCCTATTGAAGCGAGAATGTATTTCTCCGCACTGTTGTGCCACATATTTTTGCAATCAGTGAATAAACATGCACCAACATGTCGATATTCGATGTAGTATTGAACCATAACTTTTCATCATACTTTGAGATCCAACACTTTTATTCTGTGTTTATCATCTGGATCTGAACTGGATGATACACCAGTGGCAAAGGAGATTTAGGTAATTATTACAGGATACTTTTACTTGATTACCATGTGACTAACATATGTCACCATCGTAGAGCTGCAACTTGCATTTGAGCATGTAGAATATGTATATTCGCTCAATAGCCCCTTACCTATGGGGTGTATCTAGTGTATATATTTAGTTGATACAAACAATTGAAGAATTGGTAACTCATGCAATTTCAAATACCCCCAAGTAGGTGATGGTATTCGGAACTTCTCATCTTAGAGTCCTTAGCATCAGCTTGTAATAACTGAATTCAACCGACCACACTACTGTAGCGAGTTTCAAGTTCAAGTTCAATGAGTTATTATCATGTTCAGCAATGCTGAATACTGTTACTCCATCATTGTGGCTGAGGTAACTTCGACTGACAATAGCATAAGGTTGTTAACAATGGTCTAATTGCTACTACGCGATATCAGTTCCTTGATTTGCTCGGCTGAAACACAGCTGCTATATTGCCAATTACTATTGATGAAATAAACTCAGTTTTGTAACAAGGCTCAGGAAGAAGGTTCTCGACCCGAAACGTCGCCTATCTCCTTCGCTCCTTAGATGCTGCTGCACCCGCTGAGTTTCTCCAGCTTTTTTGTGTACCCTCAGTTTTGTAACAGATTGCTATAACTCCAATCTCTTGCCACAAGGCGGAGTCAAGGCTATTAATAATTAAAGGTAAATCCCAATGACCAACAACAGTTTATCCCATACCCCAAAGCTTTACTGTTATTGTACAGTTATATTGTCTTTGATAACCTCTGTAATGGGATTTGCATAGCATGATCTCTGACCCTATGAATCTGTTGTAGTCAGGAAAATAAGTTTTCATATTCGGAAAGTTCATATGCCTGACACTCTCCATTCTTCATAATAATATGCCACTCCTGCCTTATTCCATGGGTGGTTTGCATGAGAACGTTTGCCCAATTTCTGAACCTTAATTTAAAATATAACCCTGGCCATAATCCAAACTTGCTTGGAATGCTCCGACTGTGCCTCAACCAATATTTTTACCCTTTGTGTGTTGTATAAAACAAATATTACAACTTATGAACGGTGCACTACCCAAATTTTGGAAGTGCTAGACCCATTTTGTTGATTAGGATTGGTAAGGTGCATGGAATTTCTGAGCTATCATGCTGTCCCCAGTTCCAGTGAACCACTTACTGCCGATGAGCGCCTGGGGTGCATTCTGAAATGATGACTTTTGCCCGCCGTTAGCCCAATTGATTCATCTGCCAGTCTTTCTTCCCCTGTTGAATAGGCCTACCTGAATAACAGATTCAGCGGCTGGCTCTCACATCCCCCTGTTGGTGCTGTTCACTGCCGGCACATATGTGCTTAAGTATGTTCTATTGACTTCTTTAGAGCCTGGAATCAGTTATATCTTGACCTTTTGCTCTTCCCTCCTCAGAGAGGGTGATTCATAGGCAACCCTAAACAGGCGCTGCCGCAGGCCGCAGGATACCGATACTGATACAAACCCATTGGCCTTAACCCAAATAGAATATTCTGCGGGGTGGCAACTTTGTTGTCTGGAAAAAAGGTACCTCTGACACGGGTCCTTCATCCCTTGGGGTATGCCCCACGGCCATACCGTGAGACTTAGTGTCAGCAGGATACTGACCCGTCTTGGTCTTTGCCTCCGAGAGGGAGATCTCTGTAGCACTGTATGTAACAGTTGCTGTATTTGGGATAGTCGTTTCAAATGCACTATCCAGCCCCAGTGAGGAATTCATCCCCCGACTCAGTGGGCCTTGCTATCCAGCCCCGGTGGAGAATCATCTCCTGACTCCGTGGGCGTAGCAGATTATGTGTGAACTTGAGCAACCCTGTCCCAGGCGTTGCTGGCACTGCCTTTCGCTTTTTGACATGGAGCAGCCCTGTACCAGCTAGCACGGCTCTCTCGTAGGCCGGTAATGTCACAAATGAAACAGCCCTGTATCAGGCGCTGCTGGCACGGCTCAACCGTAGGCCGGCACTTTCATACACGAAGCAGCCCTGTCAGGCGCTGCTGGCGCGGCCTGTCCCATAGGCCCGCACTATTCCACATGAAGCAGCCCTGTCAGGCGCTGCTGGTGCGGCCTATCCCATAGGCCCGCACTATTCCACATGAAGCAGCCCTGTCAGGCGCTGCTGGCGCGGCCTGTCCCATAGGCCCGCGCTATTCATAGATTCATAGAGTCATACAGTGTGGAAACAGGTCCTTTGGCTCAACTTGCCCACACTGACTACACCCATCTACACCAGTTCCACTTGCCTGTGTTTGTCCCATAATCTCTCGATAGGCAGAACATCCTAATTCTGCTCCTATGACTTATGAACATCCTTCAAAAAATGTATCTGAAACCACGAAGGCAGCAAACATGGCGTTAAACAAATGAAGCAGACAAAGTTAACCTTTTGTTTTGCACTGTGTGATATTCTACTTCTTAATAAAACGCCATGCTTCATTGTAAAGCATAATTCGCAATGGAGCTGGCATGTTTAATGTGGAGTTGCACTTACAGGGAAATTGTGGCTCTGTAGTGACTAATATTCTGATCATTATGTTGCTGAACTATTCACTGATAAACTGATACCAATACCAAAACAAACACTGTGATGATTGATGTGCCCTGAGGGGGTGACGCCGCAATAAGATATGTTATTGTCTATTCATTTCTTTGAACAATTCAAACAGATGCTCACCTTTTTCCTGATAATGGTCCTGTAGATATTGCGTGCAAATATTGAACTTGCTGATAAAAGTGATGAATCTGCAGATGACATAACTGCAGCTGAAATTGCACCAATTCCCAGCATAGCAGCATAAACAGGGCAAAGATACTGGAGGACAATGGGCAATATCATGCTAGATTCATTTCTCTCATTTGGAGTGGGCAAACCGTAGCTTGTTTTATTCCAATCTGGAAGAAATACAATATTTTACATTTTTAAATAATTTTGATTAATATCCTTTCATTAGGAGGTCATAATTTCCGAAAGTATGAAAATACCTTAAGTTATAAAGAGTAGAAAATATATCCTCAGCAGAATTTCCCACGGTGAACTTCTTAATATTTGAACACTGCTATTCATCATGAGCAAGGCTAAAGCAACTCCCCGCAGCAACAGGGTATGTCTATTTAGTCTGAAGATGGATCCCGAACTAAAATGCCACTTTTAGTCCATTCACTCTGCAGATGCTGCCTGACTGTCTGAGTTCCTCTAGCACTTTGTGATTTGATTAAGTTTCCATCACCTGCACCTTTGTGGGTCTCAACAGGGTATGTCCTGCACCTCTGTTGCATACTGACAGAACTACAAATAATCTAACTTCCTTATATTTTGGACTGAATAATAAATTATTGATCATATAGCTAGTCTTGTGAGTGAAGTTATGAGAATGATGCTTATAACACATTCACATTTTCAAAGCTCTGGCGGCAATGATGAGCACATTTTGTACCAGATTTTGGCTCCGATGTAGTTATAGATTCATGCAGCACAGAAACAAGCCATCTGGCCCAACTCGCCCATGCGCAACCAATATGTCCTAACTATTAGACCAGTGATTTCCACACTCAATGCTTTGTAAACAATATTAAATTTGTTGTCCATTCTATAATACCAATGGAGTGTATGCAAGGGAAGAGTTAAAAGCATTTTTCTTTTATTTTGGTTTGGCAAATAATTCAAATTTTACTTCCGTTTATTATTCCTAAATCCAAATTTCCATCACTCATTTTCAACAATATCATCTCTTGTACATAGAAATGTATTCACAGGCTGCAGGTGCACGAAACGCAGCCCCCTCTCTGGCCTTCTGCTGTCTTCAGTTCATCATTAGAGACATGCTGGAGCTTACCACATGAAATCTGACAGTGTTAGCTCATTATCAGCGCTTCATTGAGGTTGGAGCAGTTGTATTATAACTGCAATGTCAGCAACATGTATTTTTGATGGGGTCCCTGGGTGGCAAGTTTGATTAAGATCATAAGGTCATAAGGAATAGGAGTAGAATTAGAGCCTTTGGCCCGTCAAGTCTACTCTGCCATTCAATCATGGTTGATCTATCTCTCTCTCCTAACCCCATTCTCCTGCCTTCTCCCCATAACCTCTGAAACCTGTACTAATCAAGAATTATCTCTCAGTCTTAAAAATATCTGGCCTCCACAGCCTTGAGGTAAAGAATTCCACAGATTCACCACCCTCTGACTAAAGACATTTCTCCTCATCTCCTTCCTAAAAGAACATCCTTTAATTCTGACGCTATGATCTCTAGTCCTAGACACTCCCACTAGTGGAAACATTCCAGCCCAGAATTTGTTAATTTGGGAAGTGTTGGCAAATTGCAGAAAACTATAAATCCTGGGCTTTGAATTATCTACTAACAATACAATTGGAGCAACATTAGCTAATAACAACTTAAGAATGCCCAAATGACCCTATTCTGCCCACTTTATTAAACAAGCTAATAATTCCATTAAAATAGCAGAGAGAAGACCAAATTAATAATGGTCCAATTATTAGTAATACTTTCTAGCTTCAAATTTTCTCAGGGTCTCAGTGTTAGATTATAAAAAAGGTTTACTGCTGGTAAAATAAGTAGGAAAAATAAACTAGTAGCTCCAAGGGTTGAAGTTTATTGCAGTGGTTTAAATAAATCATCTGTTGCAAACTCAATCTGCTGTTCCTATTAATTCTATTACATTTTTGAACAGCCCACCAAAATTCTTAAGAATTGAATTTACAAGTAATTTAAAAGCGTAAGGGTGCATGGGGGTTTTAAAGATTACATCTAAAGAAATTGTCTGGAAATTTCTCGAATTTTGCAATAAACTAGAAATGCAATTGTAGCCATGCAATTTTTGGACCACTAAATTTTAGCAGGTGCCCAATCATCTATAACACTTTTGGGAGCATTGGCATATGATGTATCATATTAGCATAGACAATAATCTAAAAGACAAGAAAAGAATGATGAATAAGAAGTTATTTTCAGGTTGGCAGATTGTTACATGTGAAGTTACACAGGGATTTGTTCTGGACTTTCAGCTATTCTCAATTTATATTAATGACTTGAATGGAAAGACTGTAATGTATCCAATTAGCTGCTGTTAAGAAGCTAGAGGGAAAATGATGAGCAATTTAAGGGTTCAGTGGTGCTATTTTCAATTTCTTTTTGAAATCATGCCAGTGTTGTTAACATTAGTGCACGCTCGACATTCATGATCAACATTGCTGTGGTGATCACATATTGAACAGCTTTTGCTAATGCCAGTCATTCAAAAACAATCTAATGGGCCATTCACAAATAAGCAGCCTTCATCGTTACCTTAACTGTGGCACAGCACTGAGGCTGGCATTGTTAACTTTAACCTGTTTGCTCTGAAGATCGAGGTTTATTTGCCTCTTGGACCACTCAGATACAGCAAAACTGATTTCCAAAGAGGATTTGTCTAGTCTTAGCGTTCCTCTACATGGATGACATGGATCTGCAACTGACATTCCCAGATATCCATGGGAACCACTTTGCAGGAAGCTTAAGGGCGCCATCAAGAAGTTCAACCATTGACTGTAGAGATAAAGGACCAGGAGGACCAGGAGTTAAGATACCAGGAGGGAAATTCCCAACATGATAGCCAGCCAACGAGCAAGAGGAAGATGAGGAGGATGAAGGCCCCTCCTTGGTCCAAGAGCCTCATAGCAGGCTTCCTCTAAAAGAGCAATGGTTCCATAAACACCTGGCACGGCATTGAAAAAGCGATCAAAGACCACCCTGGTCATTCCTCCTTCTCTTCACGCCAGTTTGGCAGTTAATACAGAAGCTTGAAAGTGCGCACCACCAGTTTCAGGAACAGCTTTTATCCTTGAATGCACAATCTTTTACCCAGAATGGGGGAATCAAGAACAAGAGAACAGAGATTTAAGGTGGGGGAAGATAAAATACAAACATGAGTGGCCAATTTTTCACAGAAGTGTGACGGGTGTATGGAACAAGCTGCCAGAAGAGGTAGTTGAGGCCGGCGTGATAATTACATTTAAAAGACATTTGGACAGGTACATGGATAGGAAAAGTTTAGAGGGCTTAGGGGCCAAAAACAAGCATATGATGTTACAAGCGTATACAGTCCAATTCATCTCTACTCCATAGCAGATATTCGATTTAGTCTGTGAAACTGGTATGGTACAATGCTGAGAACTCTATTCTGCACTCAATATCTTCCCCTTTGCTCTAGCTATTCTACTTGAGTTTCACTTGATTGTAGTTATGTATAGTATTATCTGACCTGATTAAATACAATGCAAAATAAAGCTTTTCACTGCACCTTGGTACACATGACAATGATAAACTTATACCCTCTTCATACAATGAGGTAACATTTGATTGTGGAAAGGTTGACATAAACCTTGCAATATCACTGTGCATTCATCCTAAAGTCATTGGCACACTTGCTGCATTTTTAAGCCAAAACAATATTTTTAACAGACATCATTCAGTGTGATGCAATCAATTTTGAACACCTTACATTTGAACACCTTACAAGCTGCAACTATAAACAATGTCAAGAAAATTACTTATCATAAATTGGATGCTGACTTTCTTATAAACAACAAACAACAGCTACCACTTCGGTCACAGTTTTATCTGTGAGGGTTTCCACAGAACAACAGACACAATTGAATATCCATTTACCATCATCAACCAGATTTGCAAAACTTTGTCATTCCTCCTTTTCTATTGACTGGCCTCCCTCTTCCAGCCTACCACCTAATGCTTCCTGAATTAATGTCTGGCAGAATAATTTCATGGCAAGACCACCTTCCCATTCGAAATCTTTATAGGTGCCCATATAATGGCTCACTTCAAGAACGTTAATGGATATTTAAGATCAGTACAGTATATGAAATGGAGCTGCTCAATTAAGTCTTAAAAGCACTTAATCTCCTCTTGATTCAACTGAATACTTTGACAGCAGTTGCAAATAGCCATCATTTCACTTGAATAAGACATACTGTAGCGGTCTCATGGTCTCAATGCAGCCCATTTGATATGCCAGACTGCTTAGCGTTGTAGTTTAATAACCACATTTTGATTCTAATGCTTCCTTAAAGACTCACAACACTAGAGCAGTGCAAGTGTGTGTTTCAAACTGATGTATCTATTTGCTTCGTCAAACAAGAATCATTTTTCAATTATAGCCAGTTACCTAACCGAAAGACATGAGAATAGCATAACCTTCTGTTTCTTGACATCGATCAATGTAGTTGATCCAGAGAGTTGTGAATTTATGGAATTCACCCAGAGAGTTGTGAATTTATGGAATTCCCTGCCACAGAGGGTAGTGGAGGCCAAGTCACTGGATGAATTTAGTGGAGTCAAGGGATATGGGGAGAAGGCAGGCACGGGTTATTGATAGGGGACGATCTGCCATGATCGCAATGAATGGCGGTGCTGGCTCGAACGTGCCTCTCTTGCACCTATTTTCTATGTTTCTATGTTTCTAATTGTTCATTTGAAAACATCTTCATCTACTCAAAAGGCTTTCAACTCACTGGCTCTTGACCCTGCTATGACATTCCCCTCATCACAGCATCATCGCTCTGTACTGTTTTAAGATTTCTGACCTATTGCACTTCTCTATTATAAGTCTTTGAATCATCCATTATTAGAGTTAACATAACAACATCTGCTGTAAGGGAAACTGCTGAAAGCCCAGATCTGCTTTCAAGAAGGATGATCCCACACTGTACAGGAGAGCCAAGTATGATCTCCACGAGGCTATCAGAGATGCCAAGATAGGATTCTAAAACAAGCTGGGGCTTAATTCAAACAAGCGAATGCCTGATAACCTTGTAGAGTGTGAATATGATCACAGGCTTCAAGCCAGAATCAGGTGTGAGCTCTGCAAATGACATCTCTACTCGATTAATTTAAAGTCTTTTATGACTTTAATGACATCTGTACTCGATTAATTAAATTGTACCCCAATCAACTAGCCGCAGTCTTTGCCGACATCTTCAACAGTCTCAAAGAAACCTCCATCATTCCAGTCCGCAAGAAAAGTAAAACAACCTGTCTCAATGACTGCTGCCAGTAGCTCTAACATCGGCCATAATGAAATGCTTTGAAGGATTGGTGATGGACCACATCTCCATCAGTCTCCCAGACAATCTAGATCCCTTGCAATTTGAATACAGAAAAATTAGGTCCATGGAGGGTGCCATCTCCTTTGCACTACATTCAGCTCTAGATCACTTTGACAATGAGAAAACTTATGTCAGCAGGCTACTCACTGACTACACCTCAGCCTTCAACACCATAATACCAAATAAGTTTATGTGAGAGTAACTCAGTGGGTCAGGCAGCAACCCTGGAGAAAAGGAATAGGTGACGTTTCGTGTCTGAAGAAGGGTCTTGACCTGAAACGTCACCCAATGCTTTTCTCCAGAGATGCTGCCAGACCCATTGAGTTACTCCCACATTTTGTGTCTATTCTCAGCTAAGCAGGCTTTTCCATTTTTCTTTGAAAGTCATATTCACCACTGAAAATTGTAAAGAGACTCATTCATTAAACAATTTTCTTTATTTAGACATTATGAGGATTTGATAGAAACATTCTGCAAAAAATGCAATCATCCTTGCTGCCAAAAACATCTTGCGTTGTTGATGAAAATGCTTCCAGCTCACTAGCATTAGTGAACCTGTGTATTCTGGTGGATTCAGTTCATAGGTATCCAGAAGCCTTGCTGCATTAAAACATCCTCTGAGTGGCATATAATCTAAGGTGTTTAGCCTTTGCATTATTTAAAACTGTTCCAATTACTGTTTAGTATCTACAAGGTGACACATAGAAAAGATGCAATATCAAACAAGTGATTGCTAGTTTGTGTCAAGGACCATGCTTAAGTATTATAATAAATCTTGTACATCATCTTTCCAGTATATTGTATCGGTCAGTGTATCACTACTTTACCTGTAGATACAGCAACTGCTCCAATAATGATGGAAGGGAAGGACAATGTGAAGCAGAGCACCCCAGCTACATAAGATGTCTTCCTTGCTTGGGAAATTGAAGCTGCTGCAAGGACGCGCTGGAAATACACTTGCCAAGGAATACCTCCCAAACTCTGCAAGGAGTAAATGGGAAGCCAACAATTAAGATCAAAACAAATTTATACAGTCAATTATTTAACAGTGATAATTTAAATCATGAAATAATGCAATATTGCAAGCACAATTACAGATGAGTTTTTTTGTATTTCCCATGTGTCCCTGATATAGGTGGCAACATCCATTCCTTTCCATGTTGGGAGTTGGATTATCCAATTTGTTGGCCAGCTGATTAATCAGGTCAGATCAAATGGTAGATGTGTCAATGGAGGTGCTCACCCATCTCCAAACCTCCAACGTTCCCATTACCCTGTGTGCTGTTCAAGCCAGACTCTAGCAGTACCATTGAGTTGCTTTGGACCTTCTGTGTTGGCACCTACGATTCAGACAGCTCCAAGTTCGATGGCACATTTGGGCTGCTGAATGGAAGGTGCACTCTAGTCATATTGGAGCTCAGAAAGGACAAAGTCACCAGTCAAATTTGGGACTGAAAGACAGTTTAGTTTAGGTTAGAGCAGGGAAACAGGCCCTTCAGCCCCCTGAGTCTGTGCCAACTAACGATCACCCGTATCCGACACACCAAGGACAATTTACAGAAGATAACTAACCCACAAACCTTTACGTCTTTGGAATGTGGGAGGAAACCGGAGCACCTGGACAAAACACATGTGGTCACAGGGAGAACGTTCAAATTCTGTGCAGGCAGCACTCGTAGTCAAGATCGAACCTGGGTCTCTGACGCTGTAAAGCAACAGTGGTATCTGGAATGCTCTGCCTGAGGGAGTGGTGATAACATTTAAGAAGTGATTTGCTCATCACCTCAATTGACTTGGGCCCAAGTGCTGGAGGATGGGATTAATATAAATGGGTGCCCACTGTTGATGGTGGATGTGCTATGCTGAATGGCCTGTTTCCACGCTGCAATATGAGGAGCAAATTAAATAGTAATTCGAAATTGAGAAAGCGGGGAAAAATTAGTGTTGAGAATCATTTTCTGACTGCTCATTAACCAAGTGTTTAATTTTGTAAGAAACATTAAAAGTTGCCCATTTGATGCCTGGGCCTGTTGCAAGCTTCAATACATGGTTTCCTCATATTTTACCTCAGTGTCACTTTCCTGCACTAAAACCATATCTTTAATGTCTTCTAAATCTAGAAATTAGTTGATCTCAGTGTTAAATTTACTCAGTGACCGATTCAGAATTTCAAATATTCACTAGCCTCTGGAGGAAGAAATAGTGGCCAATTCCACATGCTATCATTGCACTTCCAATGCTTGCAATACTGATGGTGAAAGACTGCTGGTTTTACAGTAGAGGAGATTGCAGACAGTGGAACAGGATGACCTTGAACAGCTCTGAATGTGGACAGGCTGCATTCAGACTGCACCATCCTGCCTTGAATTTCTGTAGTAATTTCAAAGCAGTGAAGAGGTCCTCCAGAGAGAGGACAGTCAAATCATGCTGAATTAAGTTACCGTCACTTCAAGGCAGGTGTGGTGTCTCAGCAATCATTATAGGTGGAGCCAGGATTTTGCCATAAATGCCACAAATGCCTGTTCATGCCTATTTGATGATTTCACCAAGATAATGACTTTTTCACGATCGAGTGCCTAAATCAGCCTTTTTTTTGCCTTATTGCCAAAAGGTCATGCTATTCTCTCTAGTTGTACCGTGATTACAATGACTTTTTCTATGTTAACACATTAATATTAATGTTATTATTAATGTGTTAACATAGTATAACTTACAAGAAAACTTCCACCACCGGGAGAAAACCGGGGACGCCACCGTCGGTCATTCATTCATTCGTGCTGCTGCCCGCTGGTTCAGTCTTCTCCAAGATCTATTTAAGAAAGACCTGCAGATGCTGGAAAAGTTGAAAGTAGACAAAAATGCTGGAGAAACTCAGCGGGTGAGGCAGCATCTATGGAGAGAAGGACTAGGCGACGTTTCCGGTCGCGGCTCTTCTTCAGATTGATGTGGGGGGGAGGGGGGGAGGGGGGGGGGGGGGGTCGGAAAAAAGAAAGGAAGGGGTAGAGACAGTAGGAGTAGAAGAAGAGCAGGGAAGGGGAAGGAGGGAGAAGACAAGGGCTACCTAAAATTAGAGGTCAATGTAGATACCGCTGGGGTGCAGACTACATAAGCGAAATACCGATGCTTGTCTCCTCACTACATTTATTGCTGGCACCAGTCGCAAATCTGAGTGATCTGTGCAAGGCATTCAATAATGATGGAATTCCACTGTGGAAATTGGAAAACAAATCTCTCAGGGTTTTTTTAGAGAAATACACAGAGGAACTTATACCAAGTGAGTCATCATTATGGAAAAATTATATTTACGGAAAACAACCACATTGTGGTGCAGAAAATTAATTTGCATGCAACAAACTATGGATATCAATAGACGAGACAACTGATGCTGTGGGGAGATATGTTGCCAATGTGGTCATCGGTACACTGGAGGCAAGTCAAACATCAAAGGAGTATTTGTTGACAATCGGAGGTATTGGAGAAGTCAAACAGCTCAACTATTGCTCAGTTGTTTATATCTTCACTTGGTGTATTTTGGCCAGAAGGTATAAAACACGAGAATGTTCTTCTGTTTGTGACAACGTTTTATTCCCCAAAATGTTGAATTTGACATGCTTAGCTCAAGGACTTCACAGAATTGCCAAGCACATATGTAGCTTGTTTCCAAATATTGATCGTCTAGTTTCCAATGTCAAGAAAATCTTCCGCAAAGCACCGTCACATGTGCAGTTCAAGGAAATGGAACCTGAGATTCCGCTACCTCCTCAGCCCATTTTGACTAGCTGGGGTACATGGCTTTCTGCTGTACTCCACTATGCTGTAAATTTTGAAAAGATAAAATAAATCGTCAGTTGTTTTGATGAAGACAAATCTGCTGCAGTCAGTATCGTCAGTGAAATCATGCAGAAAAAGTCCCTCCACCACGATCTTGTGTTTATTGCTTCCAAACTTCCCACAAGCTATCACTTCCCTTGAGAAATGTGGCAAAACATTAGTAAATAGCTTGCAGGTTTTCAACTGACGATATTCGTAAAGTTCCTGATGATGTAGGTAAAGACATACAAGGAAAATATGAGAGAGTGATTTTAGCTAACAAAGATCTTGACGAAATAGAAAAAATAGCTAAAGTTCTCAAAGGTACTTGTAATGCATAAGATATCGACATGAATATCTATATTACTAAAGTACGATCTTGACCGCTTATGACTCGCTGCAATGTGATTTCCGAGAGAACGCCGCTACTTACGGCCATCATTTTTGGCCACCTCATTCAGAGTCCCCCTCACTGAGCTGGACCAGACGATTTTTCCAATCGATGAAACATAAAAGACATAAATGTTTTTAAAAATGTTGACATTCTCTCTTCTGCACCTGCTGGTGGAAGGGGGGAGGGACTATAAAACCCAGAAGTGTTGTGCCTCAGTCAGTCTCTGCAAGATGGGGGAAGTGAGAGGGTCATGTCTCTCAGTCTGAGCTGAGAGTGAACACATCTCTACTAATCTGTGAGTGTGGTTTTACTGACCTTCAGTGCCCTTAATGTGGTTTGAAAATGAAAATAAGGTTGGTTTGAAGTAAAGAGCACAGCAAATGGTGGTTTGGGTGCTTTGGGTTGAAGTAAAAGGCACTGCAAATGGTGGCTTGGGTGCTTTGGGTTGAAGTAAAAGGCACTGCAAATTGTGGTTTGGGTGCACTTGACAACTTCCTGTTTGCACTGCATATTGATTTTAGATAAAATCGCTACCACTTACGGCTGTGATTTTTGGCCATCTTACTCAGTCCCCCTCCGCTCATCAGGTGCGGAGGATTCTTCCCATCAATGAAAAATAAGTGTTATTAGTGTTTAAAAAATGTTGAGAATCTCTCTCCTGTCAATCACACCATGAACGCCACACCTTTTCTGGTGGGAGTGGGAGGGGTTAGAAAACCCGGAAGTGTGGGTGTGGCTCAATCTCTGCATGAGGCAGAGGGAGAGGTCACGACTCTGTCTGAGCTGTGAATCAACTGAACACACTGAATGTCTACTGAACTCTGAGTTTGGTGTTTTGCGTGGTTTTATGTTGGTTTTATGGAGGTTTCACCCTGCTTGAAATGGTATGAAACTGCATTTGAACAGGGTGGCCTTGCACCCTATATGAAATGGTATGAAACTGCATTTGAACGTGGTGGCATTGCACCCTGCATGAAATGGTATGAAACTGCATTTGAATTTGGTGGCCTTGCACCCTGCTTGAAGTGGTATGAAACTGCACTTGAATTTGGTGGCCTTGCACCCTGCTTGAAGTGGTATGAAACTGCACTTGAATTTGGTGGCCTTGCACCCTGCTTGAAGTGGTATGAAACTGCACTTGAATTTGGTGGCCTTGGATCCAGCTTGAAAGTGGTATGAAACTGCACTTGAATTTGGTGGCCTTGCACCCTGCTTGAAGTGGTATGAAACTGCACTTGAATTTGGTGGCCTTAAGCCCCCCTTGAAGTGGTTGGAAACTGCACTTGAATTCGGTGGCCTTACTTCCTGCTTGAAGTGGTAGGAAACTGCACTTGAATTTGGTGGCCTTGCACCCTGCTTGAAGTGGTAAGAAACTGCACTTGAATTTGGTGGCCTTGCACCCTGCTCGAAGTGGTAAGAAACTGCACTTGAATTTGGTGGCCTTGCACCCTGCTTGAAATGGAATTTCAAGGAATAGCCATGAGTCAACTGCCAGCCCACCAGCCGTGAGTGAGCTGCCAGCACATCAGGCTTGAGGGACTGAGCTGCCACCCCAAGAACCTATACCATCATTGCAGAAAACCCCCCCACTGGCCAACAATATTGGAATTGGTGGAGAGGTGGAATATTGCGTCGGGGGACCAGCCCTCCAGTGTGAACATGGGACCCAATGTGTCCCACTTAGTCTAGTAGAGTCTGTAGCCTGTTTCTGGTATGCACCAGTGACCTAAGCTGAGGTAGAAATATGTTTTTCACAACTGAAGCTTATTCTGTCTGATAGAAGGCATAGTTTAACACCAGATTACTTCTGGTGGCGCCATGTCATCTTAAAAGACGCTGCAATAGCTCCACTCCCTAAAATTCGCGATTTTTCACGTTAAAATCGGATCTATAGGTCAGGACCAATTTAAAAAACTTATCGGAGTCTCTGCTCGACTTGCTGATAACATCATCAGTATCAGCTGTGAATTTAACAGAGGCTTAAAGCATGTTAAATGAAAAATTCTTCCCTGGGTAAGAGCACTCAGAGGACAGTTACAAAACTCTCCTGCGGAAGTCAGACAAAGCCTACAGATTTATTTTTGAAGTGGCTTCCGAAGAAAAGGTGCTTTTCGATATGGCTACAAGACTAAAGCAGACTTGGCCAAGGACAAAGAATTTGAAGAATTAAAGCTTTCGGTAAGTGAACTGAAAGATGTAAAGGTGGATGGATAAAAGATGGAACACATGTTGGGAGTGATGATGGATAAGATAGAAAAGCTGACGCTAAATATGACTTCTTGTAATCAGAATGTTTTTGAGTCTGTGAAGGATTCGATTGGCACTATTAATAAATGAATTGACGATGTGAGAGATGAATTATCGGAGAGAATTGATAAGGGCGAAGAAGTTCAGCACTGTGCTGAATACTGTATCAACCTGTTTGTTAACAATGCACGAGATGGAGGATGAGATGGCAAGAATGGTGGAGGAGATGAAGAAAGTGAGGTCAGAACAAGACCTTGCTACACGACGGATGGCGACTCAGCTGGCTAAAGTTTCAGATAAATGTCTGGACCTTGAGGCTTGTTCGAGACATCATAAGCTAAGGTTAGTTGGCGTACCAGAGGGAGCCGAGAGAGATAACACTTGCGAGTTCATTGCGGAATTAATTAAAGAGGCTCTTAAGCTCTCTAACCTACTAAAAATTGAAGCAGCTCACCGGATTCCTAGATTCAAACACAAATCTCAGGATGGCTCAGAACGTACATGACAGATTATTGTGAAATTCCGGAACATTGCTGACGTGGAAGAGGTTATGAGGAATATCAAATATGGCGTGCCTCTGATGTATGGTGTAACTACTTTTAAAATTTTCAGGGACTACCCTTATGAAATCATGCAAAAACGAAATCAATTCTCTAAGGCAAAGCAGGCTCTCCAAGGATATAAGGAGGTCAGACATGGTGTCCACTACCCAGCTAGAATGCGCATTTCCTACAAGGAACAGCAAAAATCATTCACAAATCCCCAGGAGGCGTACAAATATGCTCTAACTATCGTGGAACAGAAGGACTAGTTGGAAAGGTTGGACATTTTGTACACTCTCTCTCTTTACTATTGCACCCAGAATGGTGGCACACTGCCCAAAGAAGGAACTTTGTTTAGACGTCTTATCGGCGGAATGCTAACTCAAGGACACACTCTGTTCCAAGAGAAGCTGGAAAAAGATAATCAACGAAAGCAGAGCTCATCAACAGACTGGGTGTAGCTATTACTGTTGTATATGAGATTGAATTAATAACCTAAATGATATAGCTTTAACTTCCTTAACAATATTAACATAGAATATTAACATAGAAACAGTAATGAATGCTAATCAGAAATGCAGAAATGGGGATTTTCAAATTAACACTTTAATTTAACATAATAATTCTTAAGTAGCTTTATAACCGGGGCGTGAGGGGAAGAGGCGAGCTACTGGCTAGTTCCAGGAGCCAGAAATAGGTTAACCCCTTCAACTAATAGTCGATGATCTGTGAGGTTAAAATATATGCTTAACACTCAGTAGACAACAATTATAGTTATATCCGGAAATACCTAGGAAATGGACATATATTCTGTAAATGGGTACTATTTGATTTTTTTAAACTGGTCCCGTTCCAATATGTTATGATTAATTGAGGGAGCGGAGCTATTTGTTTGTTTTATATCGACACGGAAGTCAATAAAATGTTTTTTCCCACCTACAGGTGGGTCACTTGTTACAGTGCCGACAAGCTTGGACACTGTATTTTCACTTGTATTCGTTTTTTTTAATCATTTTCACATTTAATCACATGTGTGTTTTTTTAATTCAAGGACTATCGCAAAGGGAATCTACTAACTGAACATTGTAGAGTAAATGATCCCCCTATATCCAAAGACCTGAGGTACGAATGCACCGCAAGACACATAGGTATTAAATCTATTCAAAATGCAAGACGATAACCAAAATAAACTGGGAGGAATCTCATTTTGTAGTTGGAACGTTAATGGGTGTTAACGAACGCATTAAAAGCGGTAAGATTCTAGCTCAGCTGAAAGCATACAACACAGATATTGCCTTTTTTACAAGAGACTCATCTTAAACTTCAAGACCAAGCTAGATTGAGGGCAAACTGGATAGGACAAACTTTTCACTCGTCATATACGTCGAAATCTAGAGGAACGTCTGTTATTATTCACAAATGCATTCCACTTAAACCCAAAAATACCTTAACAGATAAGGACGGGAGATATTTGATAGTTACCGGGGAGATCCATGCTGCCCCAATTACCTTGGTAAATATATATGCGCCCAACTTTGACAACACAAACACAAACATAACAGATGTCTGGAGGATTGCAAATCCGACCAGCAGGGATTATTCGTTCTATTCTATGGTACACAAGACATATTCACGAATAGATTATTTTTTTGGTGGATACAAAACTAATACCCCACACTTCAAAACCAAAATACCACACAAATACGATCTCAGATCACTCCCCATTAACTTTTTTTTCTAAAAATGGAAGAAATGACTAAGAACAAACCGTTTTGGAGGTACAATCCACAAATTTTAAAAGTCCCTCAAGGGAGTACATATTTAAAAGAGCAAATGGACCTTTTCTTCGAAATAAACGACACGACAGACATATCACCTACATTATTATGGGAATCTTTTTAAGCATTTATTCGAGGTGTGATAATTTCATATCAAGCTTTTCAAAATAAGAAAAATAAGAATGAACAAAGACAACTAGAAGAACAAATTAGACAACTGGACATAGAAAACGCTAAAGACCCCACTACGGATAAACATAATAGAATAATAATACTGAAATTCAAATTAAATAAATTATTTATCAGAGAAAATCATAAGATTATTAAAAATTGCAAGAGGACCACTTTGAATTTGGGGATAAGCCCCATAAACTTCTGGCACGTCAGTTAAAAAAAACGAGAAAAGGATCACACAATTTTAAAGATTAAATCAGACAAAGGGAAAATATTGACCTTGCCGAGTGATATTAATAAAAGGTTTGCACAATTTTACGAGAATCTGTATACATCTAAAACAATAATGGACACCAACAAAGTTACAGAGTTCTTGGATAATTGTAACCTTCCTAAATTAGAGTTGCAGGAACAAGAGGAATTGGGAGCACAAATCTCAAATAAGGAAATAGAAGAAACAATAATCTCATTAAAAAATGGAAAAACACCAGGTCCCGACGGATTTAGTAACGAATTCTATAAAAATTATTATGACATATTTACCCCCCCCCCCCGCCTACAGAAAATGCATACTTATGCCTTCAAAGCACAGATACTACCTGAAACACTAGCAGAATCCACGATCACATTAACACCTAAGAAAGATAAAGATATGGAAGAACCTGGATCATACAGATCTATTGCGTTGCTAAATACAGATAAAAAAATATTAGCGAAAATACTAGCTAGAAGACTAAGTAAATATGCTAGTAAATTAATACATCCGGATCAAACGGGGTTTATCCCTAAGAGACAATCATTTAATAATTTGAGATGTCTGTTCAATATAATGCATTCACACCAAACTGAAGATCAATCACATCGTTGGATGCAGAGAAAGCATTCAATCAGGTCAATGGGATTATATGCTCAGGGTATTGCAAGAATTTCAAAAACTGGGAGGGAATTTTATTCTATGGATTAAATTACTATATAATAAGCCAACGGGCAGAATATTAACGAACAATAATTTATCTACGAAATTTCATTTGTCAAGGGGAAACAGACAAGGATGTTCATTATCACCGTTGTTATTTGCTCTCATAATTGAACCCCTAGCGGAAAGAATCAGAACTCATCCGAATATCCATGGATATAAAACAAAATATTCCAATAATAAAATATCACTATACGCTGATGACGTACTATTTTACATCACAAAACCTCATATTCCTATACCAAATATTTTAAAATTAATAGAGGACTTCGGATCATTTTCAGGATATAGAATAAATTGGAATAAAAGTGAACTCATGTCAATAAAACCGAAAGACTCTACGCATCTTTTACAGTTTCCTTTCAAAATAGCTACGGAAAAATTTAAATACTTGGGCATCTAAATTACTAGAAGATATCAAGACATGTTTGACGAAAATTATAACCCTCTACTTAAGAAACTATGTAACTTGATTAAATTTTGGAAAACGCTTCCAATGTCCTTAATAGGCCGACTAAATGCCATAAAAATGATTTTTCTACCACAAGTTTTATACCTGTTCCAATCCATCCCAATATATTTACCCAAAAAGTTAAAAAAAAAACTGGACTCAAATATCACAAATTTTATTTGGGATTATAAATCCCACAGAATACAAAGAGCTCATCTGAATAAACCCAAAGTAGTAGGGGGATTAGCACTCCCCAACTTTATGTATTACTACTGGTCTGTAAATATCAGAAACATGATCCAACTGCTGGATAACTCTCCCCAACAACCGGATTGGACAATTATGGAGAGAGAGGATTGCTCTCCTTATAATATTGGAGCAATCCTTCTCTCTCCAATATCGATAAATAATAAAAATTACAACAATAATCTTCGGAGATGTGTATGAATCGGGAAAACTATTATCATTTAAACAAATACAACTAAAATACAATTTGGGAAACAATCAGTATTTTAAATATTTCCAAATCTGTGACTATCTGTAAAAATACGCACAAAATTATCACAATATGCCTCCAGACTTACTGGAAGAAGTAATTAATACAAAGACAGAATCAGCAAACCTAATATCATATATATATATAATATTTTTCTAAATGCAGAAATACCAACAACAGATAGTATCAGGAGAGACTGGGAAAAAGAATTAAGTATAAAAATTCCCAAAGAAAGGTGGGAAGAATATTTATTAAACGTGCATAAGTGTTCAATTAATGTAAGACACACCTTAATACAATTTAAAATCTTATACAGATTATACTATTCAAAAACTAAAATAAGTAAACTTTTTCCCAACGTCTCACCTATATGTGATAAATGTCAATGTCAAGAAGCTAATATAGCACACTCATTTGTCTTTTGTACAAAAATTCAAACATTTTGGACTGAAATTTTTGAAATTTTCACAAAAATATTTAAAATAAAACTGACCCCGGAAGCAGACTGGATAATCTTCGGGATATCGGAAGATTGCCCCAAATTAAACGTGTTTCAAAAGACTCTATTTGAATATGGCTTAATAACTGGAAAAAAGCTAATCTTAAAATTCTGGAAAAATTCTCCGGTACCAACAGTCAATATGTGGATTTCAACTATGTTCGAAACACTACACTTGGAAGATATGAGGCTCCGACTAGCAGGTAAATCAGACTGTTTCTTTAAGATGTGGTCTGCATTTATAAATCTATTACAAGGATAAGGTGCAAGAATACCTCAAAAAGTTACCAGTCGGGTCTTGGTAAAGGGGGAAGAAAAACGGTCGAGTTGGTAGATTCCTTTTGCGAGATGTTTATAATAAAGTAACTGGCTTTTCTTTTTTCTTTCTCTATTTTTCCCTTTTTCTTTTTTTTTCTCCCCAGGGTCTATTTCTTAATTCCCGTTTCTAACACTTCAAGGGTTTCCTTTCCCTCTGTCATGCTTTTGCACTTTCACATCTCTTTTTCACTTTTCTACTCTCTATGCTGCTATTTTTCTCACTATTCTCTCTTTTCTAAAGCCTTAAAATTAAAAAAAATTAAGGGGTACAATGACTGTAATACAATACAAGGGATGTACACTGATGTAACTTACAGTACTGCTAATAAATAAAGATATTTTAAAAAAAAATAGTTTAACACCAGATAATTTGGAAAAAATGCTAGTAACTAGGTGCAACCAGGCAACATTGGTCATTTAATGTAGTGTACCTTTATATTCTCTTTTTTAACCATATGTTTTTGGTGGAAATAAATGCCTTTATATGCCTTTTTTGTTCCTTTTTTGTAATTTTATTATGCCTTTTTACCTGCCTATTTCAGAGTTATTTAGCACCTAAACACCCTGGCTCTAATTATAAGCATTGAAAAAGTTGCTGTAATGACCTTCCATACACCAGAATCCTCCGAGCCACAATGGTACAAGTCTGTGGTGAGCGGGCAGATGTCTGAGATTCCCCTACAGTAACTAGACACCAGTGGATTTTGCTTTTCTGCCATGAAAGCTGACATATCCATGAGCAGGTTAGTCATACGTGATAGGAGTAGAATTAGGCCATTCGGCTCATCAAGTCTACTCTGCCATTCAATCATGGCTGATCTATCTTTCCCCTCCTAATCCCATTCTCCTGCCTTCTCCCCATAACCTCTGACATGTGTACTAATCAAGAATCTATCTCCCTCTGCCTTAAAAATATCCATTGACTTGGTCTCCACAGCTTTCTGTGGCAAAGAATTCCACAGATTCACCACCCTCTAAATAAAGAAACGTTTCCTCATCTTCCTAAAGGAACGTCCTTTAAGTTTGAGGCTATGACTTCTTGTCCTAGATTCTCCCACTAGTGGAAACATCTACTTTATCCAAGCTTTTTACTATTCTGTATGTTTCATTGAGGTCCCCCCCTCATTCTTCTAAGCTCCAGGCTCAGTGCCGACAAATGCTCATCCTAAGTTAACCTACTCATTCCTGGGATCATTCTTGTAAAAGGTTCTGCCTGATGATTGTCCTCTACCTCCACTATGAATGCAAATGAAGGAGCAAGTTTGAGCTGGACTCCCTTTGCCTCCACTATGAATGCAAATGACTGGCGGCAAGTTGGAGCTGGACTCCCTTTGCTTCCTGTGCTTCCAGTTGGTTTGTCCATGCACTAACCAGCATCTGCAGTTCCTTGATCTCCAGTGATGCTGCCTGAACTGCCAAGTTACTCCAGCACTTTGTGTCTTTTTTTGTAAATCAGCATCTGCAGTTCCTCGTTTCCACAAGTATTTCATTGTGCAACCATATTGTGCAGTCTGCCCGGTCAATATTCCCAATTCAATCATTGGCAGCTGAACTGGGTGGCACAGCGGTACAGTTGCTGCCTTTTTAGCACCAGAGTCCCGGATTCAATCCTGACTATGGGTGTTTATACGTTCTCCCTGTGACTACATGGGTTTTCTCCGGGTGCTCCAGTTTCCTCCTGCACAGCAAAGAAGTACAGGTTTGATGGTTAATTGGCTTTGGGAAATTGTAAATTTCTCCTTGTGTAGGATAGTGCTAGTGTATGGGGTGATCGCTGGTCGGCACGGACTTGGTGTGCCGAGTGGCCTAATTCAACTCTGTATCTCTACAGTCTAAAGTCTAACTCTTGTGAACATTGCCCTCTAGGACATCGGAACTTATCCTTTCCTCTCCATTGCCCTGGCTACCGATCACTCATATCCATAACTCAAGATGCACATGTTCTGCCTCTGAACCATCTGGTCAGATCATGCTTTGTGTGGCCCACTTCTTGATGTTGACCCCATGCTTTTCCCTGTGGCTGTAAGAGCCACCTGCAGTCATGGGGGACCAAATTAACTTGCTGCGGCCGACCTGTGAAGTAGAGCAGTGACAAAGCTTCACATAGTGAAACCTGAACCCCACCTAAAGCCCGCAGACTGCCAGTAGCATGTGCTGTCCATCGCCTTTCCAATCACTTCATAACAACTGAGTATAATCTCTGTCCACCATTTGTGGCACAACACACTACTGTTGTTGCATATCAAACGTGGCAAAGTGATGTAATAGCATTTCACACTACATGTGATGTAGTAGCCCATATCAACATGTCACCCAGAAATGGATGATGGTATCTGAAATGTAAAACTGCAGATGCTAGATACATGAAATTTTAAAAAATGGACATACATGCAACATGTGATGCTGCATCTGTGAGGGCTGTCTCATCTGTTGCATGTATGTCCAACATTTCCTCCTGGGAAATTCCCAAGGAAACTTCTTGAGTCATTAAAACAGGGTGAACTTTTCAGGTCGATGATATGCAAAGTATTTTGATGTTTTCCAGACAATTAATTTTTACAATAAATCTTGGCACAAAATATTTAGGAAGTTCAAGTATGCAATAAGATAAATCATTTTAACACCAATAGTTGATATATGTGAGGAGTTCTAACCATATAAAGAAGATCATCAATCCATCGGAAGATCTGCTTCGTCTCAATTTTACCGATCCATGGGGTCTGATAAAGTTCATTTACCATGGTGTATTTGATGTCTGAAACGGCTGGGTTCATAATGGCAAAGGGCACACAGAACCACTAATTAGGAAAAAAAATACAGGGAGGTCATATAATCCGTTCGTGTTTGCATTGTCTACATTTTCAAAGAGAGTCATATTGAACATAGAACAGTTCCGCACAGGCACAGGCCCTTCTGCCCTCAGTGTCTATGCCAAACATGTAGGCTGTGGGCCGAGGAGCTTTTTTGCTCAGGTTCGTGACCCATCTCACGGAACTACCTGAATTTTTAACATATTGTGTACAATTATTTTATAAATTATTATATAAATCATACCTGAATCTCGTCAAGAACAAAACCTGCACATTTTGTTTAAATGTGACAAAAACTTCAAATTTTCCGAGTAGTAAATGTCCAATCAATGCACGTTTGACATTGAGATCGGACGCAAATTGACCAATCCCGCATTTTGTTTTATGGTCGCTAGGCAGCGAGGACTCTGGGATCATGGCTGCCTCCTCGTTACATCAATAGCAATAGTAAGGTTTCCAAGGATAAAGGTAATGCTAAACTTGCTGATCATTTTGTTTTTCAATTGATTTATCGTTACAAAGTTATGATGTGAACTGTTAAATAAAAATGATAAATAACAAATGTACAACTAGGGTTAGGGTTAGGGTCAGGGTCAGGGTCAGGGTCAGGGTCAGGGTCAGTCGGTCGGTCGGGCTGTCGGTCCGCCGGTGGATGGTGAGATTGGTTGGAAGGCCGGTGAGTGCTGCGAGGGGTCGGTTGGGCTGTCGGAAGGCCGGTGAGCGCTGCAAGGGGTCAGTCGGGCTGTCAGAAGGCCGGTGAGCGCTGCAAGGGGTCGGTTGGGAAGTTGGTAGGCCTGTGAGTGCTACGAGGGGTCGGCCGGGCTGTCGGCCCGCCAGTGGATGCTGCGAAGGGTCGGTTGGGCAATTGGTAGGCTGGCGGATGCTGTGAAAGGGTCAGTTGGGCTGTCGGTAGGCCTGTAAGTGCTGCGAAGGGTCGGTCGGGGCGTTGGTAGACCAGTGAGTGCTGCGAAGGGTCGGTCGGGCAGTTGGTAGACCGGTGAGTGCTGCGAAGGGTCGGTCGGGCAGTTGGAAGGCCGGTGAGTGCTGCGAAGGGTCGGTCGGTCAGTTGGTAGGCCAGTGGATCCTGCGAGGGGTCGGTCAGGCTGTCGGTAGGCTGGTGAGTGCTGCGAGGGGTCGGTCGGGCTGTCGGCCAGCCAGTGTTGCAGCAAGTGAGCGGGCGAACTTACGGAGCCGACACTATGGGGGTCCTGAATATGGCCCGGGCGGCGTGCAGAGCAGTGCTGCTCCCCACCATCATCAGCATGATGATCCAGAAGGGAATGCTGGCCGAGGTGGACTCGCTGAGTGGCCACACGTACGGAGCCCGTAGCCAGCCCCAAAGCGCTCCAGCTCCAGCTGTGGGTAGCTTTGGAAGGGGGGCGAGTTAGGGTTAGTAGAGGGTTAGGCATTTTCCTCTCAGTGGAAGATGCCTTAGCCTTCCCCCACCCTGGCACTGCCACAGTCCCACTATGGCCGTGACCTCACTCTGCACATTGGCAGTCAGTGGGGTGCAGTAAATGGGGGAACCCAGAAGAACTGCCCTCACCCATTACTTAGGCTGGTTCAGGAGCCGGACCTCTGTGGCAGTCTCATTCAAAATACCTACTCACAATAATATTATTTTTATATAATATAATACATGTGATTACAGTCATATTCACGTCATCTATATCTATATTACTAAAAGTAAGATCTTGACCGTCACTTACGGCCATCATTTGTGGCCACCTCGCTCAGAGTCCCCCTCCACTGAGCTGGACCAGAGGATTTTTCCCATTGTTGAAACATAAAAGACGTATTAATGATTTAAAAAATGTTGACATTCTCTCTGCTGCCCCTGCTGGTGGGAGGGGGGATGGACTATAAAACCCGGAAGTGTTGTGCCTCAGTCAGTCTCTGCAAGATGGGGGAAGTGAGAGGGCCATGTCTCTCAGTCTGAGCTGTGAATAACAGTGAACACATGTCTACTAAACTGTGAGTGTGGTTTTACTGACCTTCAGTGCCCTTAATGTGGTTTGAAAATGAAAATATGGTTAGTTTGATGTAAAGAGCACAGCAAATGGTGGTTTGGGTGCTTTGGGTTGAAGTAAAAGGCACTGCAAATGGTGGTTTGGGTGCTTTGAGTTGAAGTAAAAGGCTCTGCAAATGGTGGCTTGGGTGCTTTGGGTTGAAGTAAAAGGCACTGCAAATGGTGGCTTGGGTGCTTTGGATTGAAGTAAAAGGCACTGCAAATGGTGGCTTGGGAGCTTTGGGTTGAAGTAAAAGGCACTTCAAATGGTGGATTGGGTGCACTTGACAACTTCCTGTTTGCACTGTATATTGATTTTAGATAAAACACTACCACTTACGGCTGTGATTTTTGGCCATCTTACTCAGCCACCCTTCACTCATCAGGTACAGGGGATTCTTCCCATCAATTAAAAATAAAAGTGTTATTAGTGTTTAAAAATGTTGAGAATCTCTCTCCTGTCAATCACGCCAGGAACACCACACCTTTTCCGGTGGGAGGGGTTAGAAAACCTGGAAGTGTAGGTGTGGCTCAGTCTCTGCATGATGGGGGAGGGAGAGGTCGCGACTGTCTGAGCTGTGAATCAACTGAACACACTGAATGTCTACTGAACTGTGAGTTTGGTGTTTTGTGTGGTTTTATGGTATTTTTATGGTGGTTTCACCCTGCTTGAAATGGTATGAAACTGCATTTGAATGTGGTGGCCTTGCACCCTGCATGAAATGGTATGAAACTGCATTTGAATGTGGTGGCATTGCACCCTGCTTGAAATGGTATGAAACTGCACTTGAATTTGGTGGCCTTGCACCCTGCTTGAAGTGGAATGAAACTGCTGTTGAATTAGGCAGCCTTGCACCTTGCTTGAAGTGGTATGAAACTGAATTGAATTTGGTTGTCTTGCACCCTGCTTGAAGTGGTTGGAAACTGCACTTGAATGCGGTGTCCTTGCACCCTGCTTGAAGTGGTAGGAAACTGCACTTGAATTTGGTGGCCTTGCACCCTGCTCGGAGTAGTAAGAAACTGCACTTGAATTTCATGGCCTTGCACCCTGCTTGAAATGGTAGGAAAATAGATTTGAATTTGGTGGCCTTGCACCCTGCTTGAAATGGAATTTCAAGGAATAGTCGTGTCAACTGCCAGCCCACCAGCCGTGAGTGAGCTGCCAGCACATCAGGCTTGAGGGACTGAGCTGCCACCCCAAGAACCCATACCTGCGCTCCAGAAAGCCCCCCACTGGCCACCAATATTGGAATTGGTGGAGAGGTGAAATATTGCGTCGGAGGACCAGCCCTCCTGTGTGAACATGGGACCCAACGGGTCCCACTTAGTCTAGTATGTATATATATATATAGATAGATGGTATAATAATATTTAGTTTAAATAGTGAAACCTTTGGCACTGACGAGTTATGACTTCCTTCTCAATTATATTTTATCGAAATCTGTGCAAAATGTCAAGTAGTTCCGAGACATGGGCACGAAAGTTTTCTCTTTTTTTCACTTTAGTCTTTATTGCTTCTATGCATACACAAATAAAACACAAATATAACAATGAAACATACAACAAATGTTGATTTCTAGACACATTTTTGATGCTCAGCCCACAGCCTAATGATGCCAAAAATAACAATTTCATCTATCTGCACAAGAACCATAACTTGCCATTTCATGCGCCTATCTAAATGCCTCTTAAACGCCACTATCGTATCTGTCTCCACCACCAGACATGGCAGCACGTTCCAAGCACCAACCACCCTTCTGTGTAACAAAGAATTTCCCTGCACATCTCCTTTAAACTTTGCCCTTTTCACCTTAAAGCATGTCCTCCAGTCTTTAACATCTCCACCCTGGGGGAAAAGGTTCTGACTGTTTCCCCTATCTATGCATCTCATCATTTTATTTACTTCTATGAGGTCTCCCCTCAACCTTTGGTGTTCCACAGAAAACAATCCAAGCCTGTTTAGCCATTCATCGTTAATACCTTCTAATCCATGCGGCATTCTGTTAAACCTCTTCTGCACCCTATCCAAAGCCTGCATATCTTTTCTGTAATGGGTGACCAAATGTTTTTATGTATTTCATTTCTTGTCAAGCATTCAGATATTCAAATACAATGTAATCCTCATGTTTATCAGTTGTATGAATACTTCATATATTATTATAGGCAAGAAAATTTTATTTCAAGATAGCTTTGTGATATTGCCGTTTTTAATACTTTATTTAATTAAAATTATGTCATATCGAAAAACGAATTAGCATTATTAGTATAGATGGGCACTCAATGATCAGCATGGAGATGTGAACCAAAGAGCCTGTTTCTTTGTTGTCTTGCACCATTAGTCCCAGAATTAATGAGAAAACTTTAGCGTTACCCACGGTAAAGAGTTCAATTTTATTTTTTTTTTAAACCGGGCTGGCATCTTGACAATGACTGTATTATAGACAAGAACTGATTAAGATAACTGTTCACACTGACTCACAGGGGGTTTTATTTTAAGAGATTCTAGAGAATAAAGGGGGGAAATTAACTCAATGGTCTTGATGGGATTGCTCTGAGAGGCGATATAGACTTGATGGGCCATATGGCCCCTTTCTTTGTCATATGGGAATATGAGAAATAAGAAAATATTCAAAATAAGAATAATCACCAGTGTTTTAGTTCGCATTGAGTGACAGCTAATAGACATTCTGAATCAGATAAGTGAAACAAAATACTTACCAGACTGATAATAATAAAGACCATTTGCATCACATCTGTATATGCCACTGAATAGAGGCCACCAAGTAGTGTGTATATTATCACCACACAAGCTGACAGGATAATGGACAAATAGGTTTCAATATTCAAAATGACAGTCATTGTAGCACCTGAAACAGATCCCATTGTCATTAGCACATCAAAGTCACACCAATTTGCAGACATATATTACAATTTGTTTCAATACCTGGTAACTTCTATAAACGTACCCAATGCTGCAAGAATGGCTGCTGACCAAAATATATCTCCCAAAACCGCTGGGATGAAGAGGAGGCCGCCCATCACTTTCCCAAATTTTATCTGGAATGGATCCATCATCGTGACATACTGCTTAGATCGCATTGGCTCAGCAAAGAAAAGGCCACCTGGGTTAAAAATAAAAACAGAACATAGGCAGAAAGCCTGCGGTTGTAATTCTGATTATTGAACTGGGATTTGTGCTGCTGAACGCCTCCAGTTCTAGTCTTGCCTGAGGGCATGTTATTGGCATGTTGCCAATCAGTGCCAATGCACATTGCAGTAAGACTGTAGCAATCGTAACTTCATAATTGAAAGTCTACTCTGCCATTCAATCAGGGCTGATAATAATCTCTCCCTCCTAACCCCATTCTTCTGCCTACTCCCCATAACGTCTAACACCTGTACTAATCTCCCTTTACCCTACCTGAGGCCAACAACTTGGGCACAGTTTCCTACATAACAGACCAAATTTTGTAAACATCAAGAACGTGCATGATTAGCATGTTTGTAGATGAGACTAAAGTGAGTGTGGCATTGTAGATAATGAAGATGGTTGTCAAAAATTGCAGCAAGATCTTGAGCAGTTGTGTAGAGCTGAGAGCTACTATCTTTAAGAGCCCTATCTAGCTCTCTCTTGAAAGTATCCAGAAAACCGGCCTCCACCACCCTCTTGAGGCAGAAAATTCCACAGACTCACAACTCTCTGTGTGAAAAAGTGTTTCCTCATCTCCGTTCTAAATGGCTTACCCCTTATTTTTAAACTGTGGCACCTGGTTCTGGACTCACCCAACATCGGGAACATGTTTTCTGCCTCCAGCGTGTCAAAACCTTAATAATCTTATATGTTTTTCACACAGAGAGTTGTGAGTCTGTGGAATTTTCTGCCTCAAGAGGGTGGTGGAGGCCGGTTTTCTGGATACTTTCAAGAGAGAGCTAGATAGGGCTCTTAAAGATAGTCAGGGGATATGGGGAGAAGGCAGGAATGGGGTACTGATTATATGTTTCAATAAGACTGCCTCTCATCCTTCTAAATTCCAGAGTATACAAGCCCAGCTGCTCCATTCTCTCAGCATATGACAGTCCCGCCATCCCGGAAATCAACCTTGTGAACCTACGCTGCACTCCCTCAATAGCAAGAATGTCCTTCCTCAAATTTGGAGACTAAAACTGCACACAATACTCCAGGTGTGGTCTCACCAGGGCCCCGTATAACTGCAGAAGGGCCTCTTTGCTCCTTTACTCAACTCCTCTTGTTATGAAGGCCAACATGTCATTCGCTTTCTTCACTGCCTGCTGTACCTGCATGCTTACTTTAATTACTGCATGCTTACTTAATTGACTGATCCCCGGGTCTTGTTGTCTTTCCCCTTTTCCCACTTGACTCCATTTAGATAATAATCTGCCTTCCTGTTTTTGCCACCAAAGTGGATAACCTCACATTTATCCACATTAAACTGCATCTGCCATGCATCTGCCCACTCACCCAACCTGTCCAAGTCACCCTGCATTCTCCTAGCATCCTCCTCACACTTCACACTGCCACCCAGCTTTGTGTCATCTGCAAATTTGCTAATGTTACTTTGAATCCCTTCATCTAAATCATTGATGCATGATGCACATTGTATATTGATCTGTGATCAAGTTAAGTTCATGTATGTTGTATCACTGTGCCAGTTTTCCTGAACAAATTAAAAACTTAACAATAATTTAATTCACTTCATTGTTGTTATTTGGCAGAGAAATAGCCATGTTCGTGAATATATGCTTCTAGAAAGATATAAAATTCTTAAGGCTACATGCACGAAAAATGTCGTTGGGGAGTCCAGGACCAGGGGTCACAGTATAAGAATAAGGGGTAGGCCATTTGGGACTGATATAATGAAAAACTTTTTCACCAAGAGAGTTGTGAACCTGTGGCATTCTCTGCCGCAGAAGACAGTGGCGGCCAATTCACTGGATGTTTTCAAGAGAGTGTTAGATATAGCTCTTAGGGGCTAATGGAATCAAGGGATATGGGGAGAAAGCAGGAACGGGGTACTGATTTTAGATGATCAGCCATGAACCTATTGAATGGCGGTGCTGGCTCGAAGGGCCGAATGGCCTACTCCTGCACCTATTTTCTATGTTCATTGATTGTGAGCAATCAAGCTGCACTAATCTTGTAATGATTTTGTTTATTGGCACTTACCAAGGATAAGACTGAGAGAATAAGTGAGAGGTGCCTGAGCCCAACTTACTCCACGATGCGGTTGATAAGTTACCTCAGCAATCCCATTGATGAAGCCTCCTCCGACCCACGTGGCTGCAAAAGTATGACACTCAAAAGTAAGATGAATTATATTAGCCCTCAATTGTTATGTTGCAATGACACCCACATTTACCTGTTTCCCAAATGACTGCATAAAAACAGGCAGGCTAACATTGCATTCCCCTCTATTTTGGATGTTGTGCTCTAATATATTTATGTACTATTCCCATGTTCAATGAAGCTGTTAATCTATTTAAAATTCATTGTAAAATTACTGGTCTAAGTCTCACCGACTGATAGCCAGGAGCTCTGAAGGGAAACGCTTGTTATCTATAGTCTGCATCCCCACACGTCTTTCATGCTTCTCTGCATGCATAATAATGGCTGGAAGTCTGAAATATCTGGGCAGTTAGACACTGCTACATCTATCTCACTGTCAGGTCGATTCTTGTGATGCTTTTGTTTATTGGCACTTACCAAGAATAAGATTGAACTGATGCAAAAATTGAACTGCATTTACTTGTTTTACTTTTTATTTCATTTTACTGATTTGAATTATTTCTTAGTGCTTTGTTTTGTTTTGTTTTTAATTAATTCTTCCTCTTATTAGCTATTTTACTATTTCAATTTTTAAAAATGTTTAAAGTTATTTGAGCAGTTTTATGAATATTCCCTACCACCTGTGACATTAAACTGTTAAAATACCCCTCCCAAACAGCCAGCAGCTTAGGTCATGGTTTGCAACTGGGTGATCAAGCAGGCCTTGTTGGACAGAGTGCAAGTGCTCAGTGAATATGGTCCCCTCGTCTATGCTTGTAAAGGTGGCCACATCGGGAGCTCCAAATGAAGGAGATGAGGTTTAGAGGTTCACATACATCTCTTCAAGCCTCATCTAATTGGGGTCAAGGAAAGAGCGTTCACGTCGCAGCCCTGTTTCCACCAATCTTTCCACCACCACACACATGAAGCACAAGAAGCGACAAGACAGACACCAGTGTATGCAGATGCCAAGAAGTGTGTTCAGCTCTGGCTGAACAACTTCTAATCGATATTAAGAAGACCTCATCTGCTTCATCTGGAAGGGATGTGGGGTTTTTTTGTTTTTGATTTCTCCAATATTTCAGCTGGGGGGGTGGGGTGGGGGGGGGGGGGGGAGGCATTACACATTTGCACGGTTTAATTGATGAAGATTGATGCGCGAGGAATGATTTTCTGAGGATAATTAGATCTAATCCCATCATAGATTAATCATTTTGATTAATCACTCTACAAGTTTGGAGATTATAATTCTCCATCCTTGACATTCTGGAGACAGAAGTTAATTTGGCAATTAAAGATACATTTACCAACGTTATTTTTGCAGAGATCTTCATCTACCTGTCATTGTAAAAATCCCAACCAAGGTTCCAATGTTCCTGCCGCCGATCATGGCCACCTCACTTTTTGTTGCAGTGCATTTTTTCTCTTCTTGCTTTGATTTTCGAGAAGCCCAAATGCCGGTTGCCAGAATCAGCAGGTAAAAAACAATAACAGCCACAAGTCCAGGGACATTAACAGCCATTTTACTGAAGAAATGTCTACAGTGGAAGACAATATTGTTATCAGCCTTGTACACAAAACAACATCTCATCTGAGGACTGAGGTCTGAAGAAGGGTCTCAATCTGAAACGTCTCCCATTCCTCCCGTTGAGTTTCTCCAGCATTTTTGTCTAACATCTCATTAATTTTACATTTGCATTTGTGTGAGAACTTTACCTTGCTCTTTTTGAACACAGCTCAGATCAGATCGTGTTCCAGAATGCTACTTAAAAAAATTCTCATAAGTATAACCAGCTCTTTTGTAATGATATTTCCCTGAGATGTGTCCTAAAAAAAATGATCTTGTTTTTATTGATGTATTAGAATTTTGACTTTAGAGATACAACATGGAAACAGGCCCTTTGGCCCACCAAGTCCACGCCAACCAGCATTTACACTATTGGACTCATTGTGGTGGATGTGAAACTGTGTTGAGTGTGTGTTTTGTTATTTATTCTATGTTTGACTGCAGGCTAAACCATTTTTCAGTACTGAAAAGTGCAATGACAATAAATTGAATCTTAAATCTCTTACACTGGCACTATCCTACATACTAGGGACAATTTACAATTTGCAGAAGCCAATTAACCAACAAACCTGCACGTCTTTGGAGTGTAGGAGAAAACTGGAGAATACCCACGCTGTCACAGGGGGAACGTATAAACTCCGTACAGACAGCACCTGTAGTCATGATCAAACCCAGGTGTCTGGTGCCGTAACTCTACCGCTTTCATATAACCATATAACAATTACAGCACGGAAACAGGCCCTCTCGGCCCTTCCAGTTCGTGCCGACCATTTGTTTTCCCCTAGTCCCATCTACCTGCACTCAGACCATACCCCTCCATTCCCTTCCCGTCCATATACTTATCCACTTTACTTTTAAATGTTAAAATAGATCCTGCCTCCACCACTTCTGCTGGAAGCTCATTCCACACAGCCACCACCCTCTGAGTTACCCCTAAACTTCTGTCCCTTAATCCTCATGTCATGCCCTCTTGTTTGAATCTTCCCTACCCTCAATGGGAAAACCTTATCCACGTCAACTCTGTCTATCCCTTTCATCATTTTAAAGACCTCAATCAAGTCCCCCCTTAACCTTCTGCGCTCCAAAGAATAAAGACCTAACTTGTTCAACCTTTCTCTGTTACATAGTTGCTGGAACCCAGGCAACATTCTAGTAAATCTCCTCTGTACTCTCTCTATTTTGTTGACATCCTTCCTATAATTAGGCAACCAAAATTGTACACCATACTCCAGAATTGGTCCTTACCAATGCCTTTGTACAATTTTAACATTACTTCCCTACTCCAATATTCAAATGCTCTGATTTATAAAGGCCAGCACACCAAAGGCTTTCTTTACCACCCTATCTACATGCGATTCCACCTTCAGGGAACTATGCACATTATTCTAGATCTCTCTGTTCCACAGCATTCCTCAATTCCCTACCATTTACCATGTACGTCCTATTTTGATTTGTCCTGCCAAGATGTAGCACTTCACACTTATCAGCATTAAACTCCATCTGCCATCTTTCAGCCCATTTTTCCAAATGGCCCAAATCTCTCTGTAGACTTTGAAAATCTACTTTATTATCTACAACACCACCTATCTTAGTATCGTCTGCATACTTACTTATCCAATTTTCCACCCCATCATCCAGATCATTGATGTACATGACAAACAACAGTGGACCCAACACAGATCCCTGGTCACCGGCTTCCAACCTGACAAACAGGCATCCACCATTACTATCTGACATCTCCCATTCAGCCACTGTTGAATCCATCTTGCTACTCCGCCATTAACACCCAAAGATTGAACCTTCTTAACCAACTTTCCATGGGGAACCTTGTCAAAGGCCTTACTGAAATCCATATAGGCAACATCCACTGCTTTACCCTCATCAATTTCCCTAGTAACCGCTTCAAAAAATTCAAGAAGGTTTGTCAAACATGACCTTCCAGGCACAAATCCATGTTGACTGTTCCTGATCAGACCCTGTTTAATCAGATGCTTATATATATTATCTCTTTCCTGTAATTTATCTTGGTGGGATAATCCAATTGACATTTCTAGAAGTTCAAATCCCAATTAGAACTATAGTTTCAAACTTAGCTATTTTACACAATCCCTGCATTAATGGACAACAATAATGTTTCCTGAAAATCACAAATCTTGGACTCACTCAGTGGGACAGGCAGCATCTCTGAAGAACATAAATAGGTGACATTTTGGGTCTCAAGAGTCCCGACCTGAAACATTATGTACCATGCTCTCTAGAGATGCTGCCTGATCTGCTGTGTTACTCAAGCAGTTTGTGTCTTTAAGTGTAAACCTGCATCTGCAATTCCTTTTGTCTCCAGTAATGTTTTCTGAATTGTAACAGGTCTTTGTTGGTTTGATGAAAGACTGATGTGATGAGAATAGATAAACAATTAAAGAGAAATTCAATGAATGATACATTGTGTTGAAGGTTGTTTAGCTAATTGTACTTACTGCATCTGTGTAAAATGTCACAAATTAGACTCCTTCCACTGCTCTTTGTTAAAGAAAATACTATCATGGCTGAAAAATATCATCTCACATCAGCTTTCTTTGCCAATTATCCTAAATCATTTTTTGTTTCTTAACACACCTTTTTCACTGTACACTGCTTATCCTTAATTCCTCCACCTCAGTAATTCATAATTTTGAACAGTTCTTTAAATCTCTTTGCTTTTCCTTTGCTAGGTGGAATGTCCCAGGTTACCCATAAATAAATTCTCTACTATGATATTCACATTTCATTTTTTCTAAACAGAAGATCATTCAGGCCCTAGAGACAGAAACACGAGAGAAAAATTCTGTTGACATCTCTTTTTCATGATCTACACATTTCTTAAAAGATGATTCTCAGATTTAAGCCTAACATTCCAGTCGAGGCCTGTTCAATGAATAAGAAAATAAAAGCATAACCTTCTTGCTTCTGTATTCTATCTTAGTAAAGCCAAAGATTGATTAGGTATTTTGTTTTAATAGGCCTAATTAACTCAGACAGGTGGGATGACAATGTGAGTACAATTAGTATAGTTGGGTGCTTGAGGATGGGTATGGATTTAATGGCCTGATGGGACTGTGTCTGTGCAGTGTGACTATGACTCATTCTTTCACCTTCAAAGATCTCCAAATCTGAGCTCCTAGATTTTTGATGTGACAATTACATTTCCAGCTATCTCCATCACTCCTGTATCCATGAAAGTTTAAAAGTTTGATTTTGATTTAAAGTTAACTTCCCAATCTCCACAATGAATGCAACTTTACCCCATTCCCACAGAAATGTGCCTTAGACCATTTCTCCCAGAAAAGGCAGATGGCGGGAGGTTTAATTAACATATAAATGACTGTCTCCCACAGTTCAATCAAAGATAGACACGAAATGCTGGAATAACTCAATGGGAACTGGAGAGATGGAATGGGTAACTTTTCTTCCATTCAATCTCCCCAGAGATGCTGCCTGTCCCGCTGAGTTACTCTAGCATTTTGTGTCTATCTTCGGTTTGAACCAGCATCCGCAGTTCCTTCCTCCCACAGTTCAATATAGTTAAATGGGAACACAACCTGCAGACTTGCCAAACTAGACAAACTTAATGCAGTCAGTCAGCTACTTGAGCATCATCCTCACTTATGTGTGAAACACGAAGCAGCAGAAAGCTGGAATTTGTAAAATAAATTAAAGCAACGCATGTAATTTACTGAGATTAGTCTGATCTACCAGTTGTACATCTCTAACTAATACAATTTCCAATCAATTGGGCAATCATCTTCTTATTGAACTGTAGCACGACATAATCATAATGTGAATTACCCAGTCTCTCTGGTGGAAGACATTCATTTTCAAAAAGGGTTATCTCAAAAATTCATACCTGAATTTTATATATCCTCTCAAGGATAAGCCATTTTCATTCTGAAACACGAGCAACTTTGGTTTCACGTTACTGATATAAAATCAGATCACAGTTTGCCTTTATATCCTATGATGACACCTTATCTACTCTGGTATTTGCAATTCAGGAAATAAGATGAATCCCTTTTTATATGTAAGGATTTATGACCAGATGACAAAAGTTTGGTGACACAGAAGCATAAATGGAGTAATATAAAGTATCTGTCAAAAATATGTTAATAATTCACTTTATGAATGGGTGACTTGCTTCTACAGCTTGCAGTGTTCAACGACTTGATCCTGCTACAATGAAACTGTTTGAATGAATAGGCAAATGTATTACTGCCAGTGGAACTTAACAATGGTCTAATGTTGTGGAATATAATGGAAACAGAGAATGCTTTAATACTTAGTATTCAGGCAACAATTTTGTTAAGTAAGTTATTGGAATTTATTTAATGTTATATAACAGAGATCTACGAATCCTCATTAGTCATGGGTGAGATGCTGGAAGACTGGAGTGTGGCTAAAGTCTACTTAAGAGGAGCTGCAAAAAAAAAACAGTGAAGTATAGATCAGTAAGTCTAATTATTGGAGAGTATTTTGAGGGATAAGATATGCATATAAATTTAAAAAGGCAAAGGTTGATTAAGGATAGTCAGCATGGTTTTGTGTGTAGGACTTTCCTACCTACCTGAGTAACCTTTTGCTCCGTTGCTTACTTAGAACCTATCCACCGCATCTGCAAAAATATTTAAAGATGTTGCTTGTCGGGAAAAGGGAAAAAGGCTTGCAGTTGTCAGAGAGCAGAAAATAAGCATCATCTCTGTTTTAAATGGATGATCTTGTTTTTAAACAGTCATGCCAAGTTCTAAGATTCTCCCAGAAGAAGAAATAGCCTCTACACATCCACCCTGCCAAGATCCCGAGGATGGATCTTATCAGTTTCAATTAAGTCCCTTCTCACTTTTCTACACTCCAGCAAATATAAATCTAGCCAATTCAACCTTTCCTACAATTAAAAACCACCTATTCAATCTGCCACGCTAAGATCAATTCTTTGTAATGACTGCACTGATCCCACCCATTAATTAAAGCATGATACCACCCCATTTCCTTTCCTTCTTGCCGGTCTTTCCTAAATATCAAATCTACTATTTGAACATTCAGCTCACGGCCTTGATTATCCTGCAGCCAGTTTTCCATAAAGGGATTTAAATGCCTCTGTTCACACTGTGAATTATTTTATATCAGATTCAGATTCAGATTAGTTGATTGTCATTGACATCGAGGTGCAATGATACGCCTTATTCACATGAAGCTCACAGAGTAAAGTACGCACGTTAATGATAAATACAACAATAAATATAAAGACAAATGTAAAACAGCAAAAAGGTGCAAAGATTGAAGTGCAATCAAGGTAAAAAAGTACTCAAAGTGCAATGAGAGAATAACCAGTTGGAACTAAATGTAAGAGTACATGCCAGCACCTCAGGTAAGGAGTGTCAAAGAAGCAATTGGTTCAGGAGTCAGATTACTGTGGGGAACAAGCTGTTCTTATGTGAAGGAAGAACTGCAGATGCTGGTTTACATCAAAGATACAAAATGCTGGAGTAACTCAGCGGGTCAGGCAGCATCTCTGGAGAAAAGGAATAGGTGCCATTTCGGGTTGAGACCCTTCTTCTTACAGTATGCCTGGACATCTGGGCTTTCAAACTCATGCAGCTTTTCCCCATAGCAAACATTTAATAAAAGGTAATGGCCTCGACGATACTTCTAGCCTTCCTGATGCAAAGCACCATGATGATGGGCTGGATGGAGGGATGTGACAAGCCTGTGACAGACTAGGCTCTGTTCACCACACTCTGCAGGTTCACGTGGTCGAGAGCAGAGCAGTTGCATTGCCGGGCTGTATGCATCCCTTCAGAATACTTTCTAGAGTGCAATAGCAGTTCAAGACAATCCTCATGGACATGCTGAATCATCTCAGATGTCCAAGAAAGTAAATACACTATGTGCCTTGAGCACCGCATTAGTGTGAAGGGACCAGATTAGGTTGCTGGTGAGATGGATGTCGTGGACTCCATGACTGCGTATCCGGTCATAGTGCGAACTCCATCATCAAGTTTCCTGACGACACCACTGTTGTGGGACGTATCACTGATGGGGGCGAGTCAGAGTATCGAAGATGCCAGGCAGCATTTTAGAACCAATAGAGACACTTTTTACAAGCATTTTTGCAAGCATTTTTTGCAAGCATTTTAGAACCAATAGAGACACTTTTTGCAAGCATTTTAGAACCAATAGAGACACTTTCTGCAAGCATTTTAGAACCAATAGAGACACTTTCTGCAAGCATTTTAGAGCCAATAGAGACACTTTTTGAAAGCATTTTAGAACCAATAGAGACACTTTCTGCAAGCATTTTAGAACCAATAGACACTTTTTGCAAGTATTTATAGAACCACATTAAGAGCACTCACTGTTGAGTAGACATGTGTTCAGTGCTATTCAGAATTCAGAGAGACGTGACCCTTTGGCTTCCTCCATCTTGCAGAGACTGATTTTCCTGGTTTCATAGTCCCTCCCCCTCCCTCCAGCAGGGGCAGCAGAGAGAATGGCAATGTTTTTAAAAAAAACATTAATATCTCTCTGATTTTACATCAATGGGAAGAATCCTCTGGTCCAGGAAAGCGGAGGGGGGCTCTGAGCGAGCTGGCCAAAAATGACGGCCGTAGGTGGCGGCGTTCTCGCGGAAATCACACCACAATGAGCCAAAAGCGTTCAAGATCAGACTTTTAGCAATATAGATATGGACACACTGATCTGTTCTGTATTCATGCCTAGATATAATGTTGTGCTGAAGCAAAGAAAGAATTTCATTGTCCTATCTGGGACACAGGACAATAAACTCTCTTTAATCTTGAATCTTTTATCTTGAACCTAAAACTGTCGACCATCTTTACATAGATGAGGACAGAGTTGTGTTCATCCCCTGCTTGCTTTGGTCAACTCTTTCATTTTGCTGCCTCTAAAAGTTAGATTGTTTTTCTAGCACCATGTACAGCGATCCTTATCTCTTTCTCATACTTCATCTCACCATTGTCATTGATAGCGGCCACAATCATGGCACTGGACTTGGTCACCCAGTCATGGGTGTACAGGAAGTAGAGGAGGGGACTGAGCACACAACCCTGAGGAGCACCAATATTGAGGATCAGGAAATGCTATGACCAATGCTAACCGACGGAGCTCTGCCAGTCAGGAAGTTAGAAACCAGTTGCGGGTGGAGGACTAAAGGCTTTAACATTTAAGAGTAAAGTGGATAGGTATATGGACGTGAAGGGAATGGAGGGGTATGGTCTGAGTGCAGGTAGATGGGACTAGGGGAAAACAAATGGTCGGCACGGACTGGAAGGGCCGAGAGGGCCTGTTTCCGTGCTGTAATTGTTATATGGTTATATTATATGGTTAGTATTATGGTGTTGAAGTTTGAACTGTACTCAATGAATTGCATCCTCACATAGGTTGACACAAGTTCGAATTTCGAATGCTGGAACACAAAATGCTGGAACAACCCAACGGGTCAGGCTGCATCTCTGCCGGACATGGATAAGTGACGTTTCAGGTCAGGAACCTTCTTGCAGACTCCTTATCTCTGTCTCCCCTGTAAATGTACAAACCAACCTAGGTTAGAACCTGCAAATAACCCAATAGTATTTAGGTGATTTGTGGCTCAGAGCCTTGTTGAAAAATTTCAATGTCGCCATTGACTCCTGGGATTTCCTGGCTGAACACTGCGCAAAGGGCGTCACGGTGGCGCAGCGGCAGAGTTGCTGCCTTACAGTGCTTACAGCACCAGAGACCCGGGTTCAATCCTGACTACGGGTGCTTGTCGGTATGGAATTTGTACGTTCTCCCCAAAAGAGTGTGGGTTTTCTCCGAGATATTCAGTTTCCTCCCACTCTCCAAAGACGTACAGTTTTGTAGGTTAATTGGCTTGGTATAAATGTAAATTGTCCCTAGTGTGCGTAGGATAGTGTTAATGTGCAGGGATCACTGGTCAGTGCGGACTCAGTGGGCCAAAGGACCTGTGTCCGCGCTGTATCTCTAAACTAAACAAAACTAAAACTAAAAGTGGAGATTGACCATTCAGGAATGTGAACCTTGTGTCCAAGGAGAACATGCAGATTTCTGCATAGAGATGGAAGGTATGTATCATATCACAAACACATCCAACCACCCCAGGGACCTCTTGCCTCATCTGTAGAATAATTCACAACTTTCACACGCTCTCATTAGCCACCTCAGAATTCACAAAAACAGAATGGAACAAATTCTTGACATCCGGGTCCGCTGAAGAATATTTGTAGCAGAGAGGTAGAATGATGCCACCTGGTGTCCAAGAACTCCAGTTGTATGCAGACTCAATGCAGTCACTGAGAGTCCCAGTGTTAAAGAAGGAACTGCAGATGCTGGAGAATCGAGGGTACACAAAAGGCTGGAGAAACTCAGCGGGTGCAGCAGCATCTAAGGAGCGAAGGAGATAGGCGACGATTCGGGTCAAGACCCTTCTTCAGACTGGTCAGGGATCAGGGAAACGAGAGATATAGACAGTGATGTGGAGAGATAAAGAACAAAGAAATAAAAGATATGCAAGAAAGTATCGATGATAAAGGGAACAAGCCATTGTAAGCTGTTTGTAGTGTGAAAATGAGAAGGTATAGCGACTAGGGTGGGGGAGAGAGATAGAGAGAGAGGGAATGCCAGGGTCCGAGGGCTGAGGGAGAGGTGGGAAAGGGGAGGAGACAGCAAGGATTAACAGGAATTGAGAAAATTCACAACGTTCAAGCCCAGAGGATGCAGACTCCCCAAGCGGAATATGAGGTGCCGTTCCTCCAACTTGCGGTGTTGCTCATTCTGGCCATGGAGGAGGCCCAGGACCGAGAGGTCGGATACGGAATGGGAGGGGGATTTGAAGTGCTGAGCCACCGGGAAGGCTCGAGTTGGTTATTGCGTGACCGTGCGGAGGTGTTCGGCGAAACGATCGCCAAGCCTCCGCTTGGTCTCACCAGATGATATAGATCATCTGGCATCTGGAGCAGCGGATGCAGTAGATGAGGTTGGAGGAGGTGCAGGTGAACCTCTGTCGGACCTGGAAGGACTGCTTGGGTCGCTGAAGGAGTGGAGGGGGGAGGTGAAGGGACAAGTATAGCATTTCTTGCGGTTGAAAGGCGAAAGTGTGCCCGGGGAAGGGGTAGAGTGGGAGGGAAGGAAGAATTGACAAGGGAGTTGCGGAGGGGAGCGGTCTTTGCAGAAGGCAGACGGGGGGAGATGCGAAGATGTGGCGAGTTGGAGGGGTCACATTGGAGGTGGCCGAAACAGGTGGAGGACTATGTGTTGTATTTGCCGGCTTGGCTGGGGTAAAGGTGAGCACCAGGGGGACTCTGCCCTTGTTTGCGAGTGGGGGAATGGGGAGAGAGGGCAGTGTTGCGGGTATGGAGGAGACCTGGTGCGAGCCTCATCAATATGGGAGTGGGGAGGGGAATCCCCGTTCTCTGAAGAATTAGGCCATTTGTGATGACCTGGTGTCGAACACCTCATCCTGGGAGCAAATGATGTGAATGATGTAACAATACACGGAATACCTTATCAAAACGTAGACGGAAATTGGGAATAGGGAGATGGAGTCCTTACAGGAAGCAGGGTGGGAGAGGAAGAGTACGTCCAGGTAGCTGTGTGGAGTCAGTTGGTTTGTAGTGGAGTCGGTCAGGAGTGTATCACCTGCAATAGAGATTGTGAGGTCAAGGAATGGTAGGGAAATGTCGGAAATGGTCCAAGTGTATTTGAGTGCGGGATGGAAGTTGGTGGTGAAATGGATGAAGTCAGTCAGTTGTGTGTGGGTGCAGGAGGTTACACCAAAGCAGTCATCGATGTAACGGAGGTAGAGGTCGGGGATGGGGCCCTGGTACGCCGAGAACAAGGATTGTTCGACGTACCCGACAAAGAGGCAAGCGTAGCTGGGGCCCATGCGTGAGAGTCCCAGTGTAAGGTTCACTTTAATTATTTATTACCTTTCGATTCTCTCTGAAATCATGATGGATTCTAGTAATTTTTGTAACTATGCGTGTTTTAATTTTATCAGTGACGCGGTGAATGTGGGATGCCGGATGTACAGTATGAGCTAGATTTCAGAGTATTGAATTTCATGAGATTTTCTCAGAATACAAATATAATGTCAGGAAGAGCTTTAGAATCTAGCTAATGTGCCCCTCAAGGTTCAATCGGTGGGGGAGAACAGGAAGCAAGGCTTTGAACATTATTGGTTGGTGAGAGTCTGGTGACCCATACAGCTGTGAGCTTCTTTTAAGAAGGGCAACAGGGACATACCAGAAAAATACAAGCTGGTAGGTCTTACATCAGTGAGAAATAAATTATTGGAGAAGATTCTTGCGGGACAAGATTTACTAGCACTTGAAAAAGCATGGAATTATTTGGGAATGTTAGCATGGATTTTGCAATGCCCTGGCCCCACCTGCACCATGGACCTTTAAACCCTATACTCCATCTCTCATCAGAAAGGATTTGGGGCTCCATTCTTCTTTTGGTAACAAAGATCCAACCAGCTCTCTTCCAATAACACGCTTATCTACTTGGCAGAACTTATTTTTACCATGAACAATTCCTCTATTAATTTCAGATAGTCCTTGCTTTCTCCCTCCTTCCCCTCCCCTTTCCCAGCTCCCCTACAAGCCTGATGTCACCGCCTCTTCCTTTCTTTTTCCTGTCCCCCCCACCCCCGACATCAGTCTGAAGAAGGGTCTCGACCCGAAACGTCGCCTATTTCTTCTCGCCATAGATGCTGCTTCACGCGCTGAGTTCCTCCAGCATTTTTGTCTATCCTCTATTAATTCCTCTCACTTTCTACATATCAAACATGTAGCCGTCAACAACTGCATTAGTGCTGCCTCCTGATCTTGTGCGGACCTTGGCAATTTTATTAGCTTTGCTCTGAGCTTCCACCCTATCAAATTCACCGGAAACATTTCTAGTATTTTTCTCCTTTTTCTTGCTCTTTCTGTCTCCATCTCAGATGACAAAGTATCAATAACATTTACTATCAGCTCACAAACTCCCATTCCTATCAAGACTACACTTCTTCACACCCAGTCTCTTGTATGGAGCCCATCCCTTTCTCTCACCTCTTTATACCAGCTATCTCTCCGCTACATTTGCAGTCCTAATTCAGATTCTTGACGTGAAACATTGACTACCTGTTGCCTCCACAGATGCTATTTGACCTGTTGAGTTTCTCCAGTGGTCGGTTGTTTTGTTGCAGATTATAGCATCTTCAGTCCCTTGTGTTCAAAGCTGGTCTTCTGAGGTGCTCCCATGGTAAATATATATCTCTAGGTTCGCATTCAAAATATTGAAATGAGCAATGCATTGAAATGTTTGAAATTGTATTTGATCACCTGCCATTTTGCTATCTAATGGGCCTGTCCCACTTAGGCGACTTTTTAGGCGACTACAGGAAACTAATGGGTCGCCACATGTTCGCGGGTGGTTGCCGGGGTGTCGCCTTCATGGTCGTGAGTAGTCCCCTCAGACTCGCAACAAGTCGTAACGGCATTCTGATCGCCGCTAATTTTTCAACATGTTCTTGTGACGTAGTGCAGTGGTAGTGGGTCGCCAGGAGGTCGTAGGTTGTCGTAGGTTGCCGCCGTTGCTGACTGGTGAATTTCATTGGCTCATTGGGAAAAAAAACGTAAACAGTAGTTTTCAGAACCAAGGATAACCGACTGGCAATGTTAAATGTCCACCGGGCTTCACAGCTGTGTATCTCTGGCTTCTTAAAAGTTGTCTCCACTCCTTCTCCCCACCCCTTCTCCCCCTTCGCCCCCCTCTCCACCCTCTTTTAGAGGACTTAAGTGACCCTTCCCGTACATTGTGCTTTCACCGTTTTAATTACAGCATCAACCTTCCTGTTGATCTTGGTGTGTGTCTGTATCACATTGGCTTTGCACCATGTGAATTTCTTCCCCCGCTTGCCATGTTCCCCACCTGCATTAACTGGCTGGTGAAGGAAGTGATGTGTGTATGTGTGTGTGTTCCACTCTGACAGTTGCCGTTCCAGTCGCTGGTTTCCCAGCGACCTGTTACGACTTGACAGTCGCTGGCAGTTGCCTGAAAAATCGCCAAAATGGGATAGGCCCATTAGTCAGAGAAAAACTAGATTTTTGAATTTCAGGAGATTCGTCCACTCGGTCTCCCCCAGGTGTTTGCTGAATAAAGATCTTTTACATCTATTGTCACTGAGTTGAGTTTGAGTTTAGTTTATTGTCACGTGTACCAAGGTACAGTGATAAACTTTTGTTGCATGCAAACCAGTCGGCAGAAAGACAATAAATGATTACAATCGAGCCGTCCACAGTGTACAGATGCATGATAAAGGGAATAACGTAAATAATGTCTAGTGCAAGATAAAGCCAGCAAAGTCCGATCAAAGATAGTCCGAGGGTCTCCAAGTTATTCAGTGCCACAACAGTAGTAATGACCGAATCTTGATCAGGAATGCTGCAAATACAAACCAAGCCCCTCATTTACTGGCTAATAGGATGTAATGCAATTTTAAGACATGATGAAAACCTAGCAAAGTAAGTTAATGGTTAAACTGCATAGCTAATATGTAAACCGTATATGTTCTGATGTTAACCATTATAAATATCTTTGATTTTGTAATTGGCAGAGTTGTTGCAGAGTCTGTTCTTTAGAACATTTTCAAACAAAGAAGAGCCATACCAAACCTGTGTTGTTTTGTTAGATTAATAGGAGCAAGGGGATTTGAACAGTTGTTCTGCTAGATTGGAAGGCTTCAGGTAGAATGTGTTAGGAAGGGATTTGAATGATTTGTGTGAGGGAGGGAGATAATGGTAAACATTGACTGAAGGATTGTGAAGCAATGGCCTTGGTGGAATCTTCAATGGCTATGGGAATTTTAACACAAAGAGCCAATAGAATCATGTTAACACACTATTAAAGGGCATATATGGACATTGATCTTTGTCTGAGAATAGAGAGATAAAGATAACCACAGTTGAAAGTTTGCAAAAAACTGAAGGATTGACATGGAAAATCAGGAAAGAGGAAAACAGTGTTAAAGGAACAGTATCTGTGCCTCATGAATGACTCTTAAGACCCAGGGTGGCAGTTTATCACTTGTTAAGGAGGGAATTTTGCTTAATGATCTCTGCCTTTTACCAAACTTGCTGCTCATTTTGCCTTGTACAAAAATAGTTCTCCTGATACATTTTAGAGTCAGCAATATGAAATGATAGAGCCAAGAGTGTTTTATTGGCATATACTATGGCATATACCAGACTGATTCCTGGGATGACAGGACTTCCATAACCAGACTGATGGCAGAACTTCCAAATGAAGAAAGACTGGATAGACTCGGCTTGTACTCGCTAGAATTTAGGAGATTGAGGGGGAATCTTATAGAGACTTACAAAATTCTTAAGGGGTTGGACAGGCTAGATGCAGGAAGATTGTTCCCGATGTTGGGGAACTCCAGAACAAGGGGTCACAGTTTAAGGATAAGGGGGAAGTCTTTTAGGACCGAGATGAGAAGATCATTTTTCACACAAAGAGTGGTGAGTCTGTGGAATTCTCTGCCACAGAAGGTAGTTGAGGCCAGTTCATTGGCTATATTTAAGAGTTAGATGTGGCCCTTGTGGCTAAAGGGACCAGCGGGTATGGAGAAAAGGCAGGTACAGGATACTGAGTTGGATGATCAGCCATGATCATATTGAATGGCGGTGCAGGCTTGAAGGGCCGAATGGCCTACTCCTGCACCTATTTTCTATGATTCTATGATTCTACTAGACAAAGTGGAACCCGTTGATATATAGAATAATTCTTACTTGCTGCAGCAAAACAGAATATGTAAACATAGTACACTGTAAATAATATGATAAAAGAGAGAAAAAAAAGTTCTGTGTGTATATATACACACGTGCTCACATATGTTTAGTCGGGGGATTGAGGGAGAGGAGGGAGTAGGGAGGGAGAGGGGGGAACGGGGGAGGTGAGAAGGGAGAGTGTGGGAAAAGAGGGAGAGGAGTGGGGGTGATAGGGAGTGGGGAATAGATGGATTGCCCCCACCCCTCTCCCCTCCCCCTCTCCTCCTCCCTCCCCCTCTTCCCCCTCTCTCGCCCCTACCCCTCTCACGCCTCTCTCCCCTACCAACCCATCTCCTCCTCCCTCCCCCTCCCCCCTACCTTTTCCCCCTCAGCCCCCCTCTCTCCCTCCCTCTCCCCTCTCATTCTTTCTCCTCCCATCCTCTCACCACTCCCCACCCCCAACCTCCTCACCCATCCTCCCTTCACCCTACCCTCCCTCTCCATCCTCCCCTCCACCCCCTCTCGACTCTCTGTCTCTTGCCCTTCTCTGCCCCTTTCTCTTTGTCTCTCCTCCCCCATTCTCATCTGTGCTCTCACTACTCTACCCCCTATCTCTCGCCCCACTTTCCCCCCTCTCACACTCCCCCCTCCTCTCTCCTCCCTCTCTCTCTCCACCTCGATCCCCCTCACGCTCCCTCCTCCCCCTCTAGTTCTCCCCCTCCCCTCATCTCTCTCCCCTCCACCCTTTACCTCTCTCTTCTCCCCCCCCCCCCCTCTCTCTCTCTCCCTCCCTCTCTCTCTCCTCTCCCTCCCCCTCTCTCTCTCTCTCCCCCTCTCTCCTCCTCCCTCGCACCTCACTCTCGTCCCTACTCCTCGCTTGTCCTCCCTATCTCTCTCCCCCCTCTCTTTCTCCTCGCCTCACCCCCTCACATCTCTCCCCTCCCCCTCTGCTCACTCCGCTCGTCCCACGCCTCTCCCCCTCTCACCTCTCCTCCTCTCTCGCTCCCCCTCTCTCTCAATCCTTCCCACCCACTCACTTCCCTCCCCCCTCCTCTCCCTCCCCACTCTTTCCCTCCCCCCTCTCTCTCTCTCTCTCCCTCCCCCTCTAATCTCCCTCCCCCTGCCTCTATCCCTCCCCCCTTCTCTCTCCCCCTGTGTTCTTTCTCCCCCACTCTCTCTTCCCTCTCTCCCCCTCTCTCTCTTCCCCCACTCTCACCCCTCTCTATCTTTCCCCCTCTCTCTCTTCATCTCTCCCCCCACTCTCTCTCCCATCTCTCTACTCCCCTCTCTTTCTACCCCCTTCTCTCTCCCCCAACACACCCTCCCCCCTCCTCTCTCCCTCCCCCCTCTCTCTCTCCCCTCCCCCCTCTCTCTCTCCCGCCCCCCATTCTCTCTCTCCCCTCCCCATCGCTCTCCCCACACTCCCTCCCCACTCGCTTTTTCTCTCCCTACCCCCTCTCTTTCCTTCCCCTCTCTCTCTCTCTCCCTCCCCTGTCTCTCTCCCTCCCCCTCTCTCTCTCCCCCTCTCACTTCTCTCTCTCTCATCCCCAATTTCCTCTCCCCCTCCCCTGCCCTCACCCTAAACCCCTTCCCCCCCCCCTCCTCTCCACACCCTCACCTCCACACCCTCTCCTCAACACCCCTCCAATAACCTCCTTCCCTCCACCCCTCTCCCCATCCCTTCCCCCTACCTCTCCCATTCGTTCTCACCCATCTCCCCCTTCCCTCCCTTCCCTCATCAGCCCCCCTCAGCCCCCCCTCGACCCCCTCCTCTCCTCCCATCTGTCTCTCCCCCTCCTCCCCCAACCTCCCCCACCTTCCCTCTCCTCCTCCTCTCCTCCAACCCCCCTCTCCCCGTGTCTCTTTCCCTTCTGTCTCTGCCTCACTGACTGTCCCCATTCTCTCTCTGCCCTCACTCTCTACGCCCCTCTAGACACGCCTGCGAGTTGGGGACTATGCTTCAGTGGCTAGGGCGGTTATGGGGTAAAAGGATCTAATTAATAATATTAATATAATATCAAGGGGGTAGTTAGTGTGGGGGTGGTTAGTGTGTGTGACGCTGCATGCCCCTTCCCCCCCCCCCCCCCCCCCCCCCGCAAACGCGCGTTAGGGGAACAGACCCAACGGGTCTGCACTTGGTCTAGTAACTATTAAAACTCGTTCGTGGGTTTGTTTGTGCTGGGTTATATTTCGCGAAAATTTGTTTAAGTTGTTTGTGAATTTACTCCTCCACCCTTTGCCATAACGGAGACATTTTTACTTATTCCTGTAGAGTTTTCCCTCCTCCACATTTTGTTTTGAAAATTAGAACATTTGGTTATTAATTACCCTGCATTTTTAGTAAAAAACATCAAAACATTTAAGAATCAAGCTGCTGCATGAGTCACAAGGCCATCTCACAATGTCGGTTCACAATGGATCTCATTTCCCTATGATTTGACATCACAATGGGACAGGGCTGGGAGATTGAAACCTTCAGATGGTTCCACTAAAATCAAGCAGCTACATGAGTCACAGAGACATCTCACAGATGTACAATCACAATGGATCTGATTGGGACAGGTGCGGGTGATTGGAACGTTCACATGATGCCACGAATGCAATCAACCTGGCTTGCATGATCAAATAGAGCAAGTTGTCCTACACCCCTCCCTATCTACCCCCTCCCTCTCTGCCGCCCTCCACGCCCCCTCTGCCTCCACCCTCTCCCTCCCCCCCTATCCCTCCCCCTCCTCTCCTCCATCCCCTCCTGGTTCTCCCTCCCTCCACCCTCCCACCTCCTCCCTCCCCCTCCTCCCCCCCCCTCCACCCTCCTCTCTCATCCATCTCCTCTCTCTCTCTCTCTCCCTCTCCTCTTTCCGCCCCATCCTCTTCTCCCCCCCTCCCATCTCCTCCACCGCCTTACTCACCCCCCTACTCTCTCTCCTCCCCTCCCTCCCCCCACTCCCCTGTACTCTCTCTCTCCCTCTATTCTCTCTCTTCCCCTCCCTCCCTTCCTCCCCGTACCTTCCCCCTCTCCCCCTTCTCTCTCCCCCTTCTTTCTCCCCTTCTCTCTCCCCTCTTTACTCTCTCTCCCTCCTCCCTCCCCCCTCCTCCCACCAAACCTCTTCTCTCTCCCTCTCTTCTCTCTCCCTCTCTTCTCTCTCCCTCCTCTCTTCCCCTCCAATCTCTCTCCACCTCCCCCTTCTCCCTTCCCTCTCCTCCCACCTCTACCACCCTCTCTCCTCCCATCCTTTCTCCCCCCTCTCACCCCATTATACCCTCTCCATCTCCCCCTCTCCATCTCCCCCTTTCCATCTCCCCCTCTCCCGCACCACCTCTCTACCCCATCCTCTTCCTGTCTCTCCACACCAGCCTCTCCCCCCTCCCCCCCTCTCTATCCCATCTCATCCCCCTCCACCCCCTGTCTCCCAACACACCTCCTCCCCACATCTCCCTTCCCCCCCTCTCTCCCCCATTCTCCCTACCCCTCTCCCCTCACTCTTTCTTTGCCCTTCGAAATAGGTTGGGGATGGGCGAAAAAGGAGCCAATGAATAATATGAATATAATATCAACGGTGGGGGGTGGTTAGTGTGGTGTGTGTTGGGGTTGAGGGTGGTTAGTGTGTTGCTTGGGTGGGTTAGTGGGTGTGTGTGGGGGTGGGTGGTGGTTAGTGTGTGTGAGACACTGCAACCTCCACCCCCCACCCCCACAACCAATGTGTTGAATGGATGGGACTCTCCCCTCCCCTTCCCTTCCCCCTCTTCCCCCCCTTTCCCCCCTCCCCTCTCTCCCCCCTCCTCCCCCTTCCCTCACCATTCCTCCCCTCCCTTTCCCCCTCTTACCCCACCCCTCTTCCCCATCCCCACTCTCTTCCCTTCCCCCACTCCCCCCTCTCCCCCCCCCTCTCCCCCCCTCTCCCCATTCTCCCCTTCTCCCTCTGCCCCCTCCGCCCCCACCCATCCTCTCCGCCCCCACTCCCCCTCTCCCCTTCTCCACCCTCCTTCTCCCCCCTCCTCCAACCTCCTATCCCCCTACCCCCCCCCACTCCCCTCTCCCCACCCCCCGTCTCCCCCTCCCCCCCTCATCACCCTTCCCCCTCTTCCCCCCTGTGTGTGTGGGAGGTCACTAGTTTGCATGTGAAGCCGCAAGCCCCCCTCCCCGCAACTGTATGTTGAGGGGACGGGACCCGGTGGTCTCCCCACCCTCCCCTCTCCCCACCCCATTTCCCCCTATCCCCCTCTCACCCCCTCTCTCCCCCTGTGTGTGATGGGGGTGGTTAGTATGTGAAGTCGCAGCACCCCACCCCTCCCACCGCGCGTTGAGTTACAGACCCAGCGGGTCTGCACTTGGTCTAGTAACTATTAAAACTGTCGTTGGTTTGTTGGTTTGTAACGGGTTCTATTTCGCGAAAATTCGTTCAAGCTCTTTGTGAATTTACTCTTCCACCCTTTGATGTAACGAAGACATTTTTACATATTCCTGCAGAGTATTTCCTCCTCCACATTTTGTTTTAAAAATTAGAACATTTGGTTATTAATTTCCCTGCTTTTTTAGTAAAAAACATTAAAAAAAAAAAAATCAAGCTGCTGCATGAGTCACAGCGCCATCTCATAGATATCCAATCACAATGGATCTAATTTACCTATGAAATGACATCACAATGGGACAGGGGTGGGAGATTGGAACCTTCAGATGCTCCCACTGAAATCAAACAACTGCATGAGTCACAGCGCCATCTCACAGATGTACAATCACAATGGATCTCATTTACATGTATCATCACAATGGGACAGGTGTGGGAAACTTCACATGGTCTGGCGTGCACAATAAAATAAGATAAAATATAGCAAGTTGTTCTACCCCCTTCACTTCTACCCTCCCCCCTCTCCACACCCCCTCCACTCCACCTCAACTGCTATCCTCCCCTCTCTCTACCTTCCCCCTCCTCCTATCCAGCATCTTCTCCCCCCAAACCTCCCCTTCCTCTTCTCTCCCCCTCCATCACTCCCCCTCCACCTCCTCTTATCTCCCCCCCAGCACCTCCCGTCCTCTTCTCTCCCCTTTTTCTCTCCCCCCCCTCTCCTCAGCCTCTCCCTCACTTCACCCCCTCCCCCTCTACTCTGTCTCCCCTCTGTCTCTGTTTCCCCTCCTACTCTCTCCTCTCTCTCCCCTCTACTCTCTCTCTCCCTCTCTCCGCCTCCCTCCCTCCAACCCCCTGCCTTTTCCCCCTCGCCCCTTCTCTCTCTCCCCCTCTCTCCCCCCCACCTCCCCCACCCCCCCTCTCCCCTCCGAGACCCCCTCCTCCCCTCTCCCCTCTCCCCTCTCCCCTCCTCCCGTTTCCCTCCTCTCTCCCCCTCCACTCCCTCCTTCTCCTCTCTCCCCCTCCAATCTCTCTCCACCTCCCCTCCCCCTCCACTCTCTCCCCCCACCTCTACCACCCTCTCTCATCCCTCTCCCGCACTCTGGCCCCCTCCCACTCCCCCTCCACACTCCACTTATCCTCCCCCCTCTTCTCCTCCTTCTCCCCCCATCTCCACCGTCCCCTCCCCCCTCCGCCTCCCCCTCCTCTTCTCTCCCCCATCCACCTCTCTCCCTCCAATCTCTCTCCACCTCTACTCTCTCCCCCCTCTCTCCCCCCTCTTCTCCCCCTCTTCTCCCCTCCCAACCTCATCTCCCCTCCCCTCTCTCCCCCTCTCCTCTCCCCCTCTTCCCTCTCTCTCCCCCCTCTCCCCTTCCCCTCTCCCTCCCCCCTCCCCTCCCCCTCACCCACACCCCTACTCTTCCCCCCTCCCCCTCTACCACCCCCCTCTTCCCCCTACACATCTCCCCCTTCACCCTCCCCGCTCTCCTCCCCTCCCCCATCATCATCCCTGTAGATTGATGCGTAAATTTAGCCAGATCTGTGACCTGCCCTCAAATCACATTTTGGACAGGGCTAGGTTTTTCTCTCGCCGTCAACTCCCTGGTGAACGAGTAGACTCGTTTATCTCAGACTTAAGGTATTTAGCCCAGCGCAGCCGATTCCAAAACATGCCGGTCGATCAGCTGACTGATCAGTTAACAAGGGACATTTTAGTGAATGGCATTACTGACCTAAAGCTCAGATCAGAGCTTCTGAGACGGCCAGATTTGACTCTGAATGAAGCAGCACACGCATGCAGCGGAATTCATTGACCCTATAGACAGTTTGCAGGAAACCAAAACCATCAATATGACGGGCTTCACTAGGCAGCGAACCAACACAGATAACAGGCGATTTATGACCCAAGCCAGTCAGGCGGCTCTTGGGGATCCTCAGAAGAAATGCCCAAATTGCAACTATGTCAATCAATCTCTTCAATAAGATAAGAACTAATGAGCCACTGATCAAGGACAAATCTACTCTACATGCGTTTGGAGGGGAGGTTCTGCGGCCTTTGGGCAAAACCAACTTGAAATGTATGCTGAAAAAAACCATGAGGAATTTGACCTTCTATGTCCTGAACTTTAATTCAGTTACTCTGCTTGGCAACCGGGCCTGTCAGGAACTGGGGCTGATCTCCTTTGACAAAACGGCCCACAAGCTGCAAATTTCCCTGGACCCGCTGAGTGAATTCCCTGATATTTTTGACAACAACCTGGGCACGTTGCCCGTGACTTACAAAATTATTATTGACCCCAAAGTGACACCCGTCATCCGACCTCCACACCGATTGTCATTTGCCATGACTGACAGGGTTCACTCTGCACTGAAGGACATGGCCTCCACAGGCACAATTGAAGCAGTCAGCGACCCCACCGACTGGGTCTCAACCATGATTGCCACAGTCAAGAAGGGAAAAAATGAAATCAGTTTGTGCATCAAATCGAAAAGGAACTGTTGGCCGTCGTTTTTTCCTGGCTCCAAATTCCATGACTTCATCTTTGGCAACGCCTTCACGGTTGAGACGGACCACCAACCACTGGTGACAATCCTGAACAAACCCATCCACGCCGCGCCAGCTCGTTTGCGGCGTATGATGATGCAGCTGCAGCTGCAGCGGTACGATTTCTCTATTACCTACACTAAGGGTAAGGACATGCACGTCGCTGACACTCTCTCCCGTGCACCTCGGGCATCTTGCGAACAACATCCCTATGAACAGGAAAATTTCACGGTTCTCGGTGTCGATTTCGTCTCCAGCAAGTAACTGCACACCTTGGCCGCGCACACCGCCACAGACGACATGCTTCAAATCCTCTCTTCCATCATCAAAAAAGGCTGGCCAGACAGACAATTCAACACGCCCACAGTGGTGCAGCCGTTCTTCCTGGTCCGTGATGAACTGGTAGTTCAGGATGGCGTTGTCGTCAAGGGTCACAAGGTGGTGATACCCTCATCGCTACACAAGACGTAAACTTCAAAGAAGGCACACAGCGATCACCAGAGCCGACGCCACACTGGCACGTGGCCCGTAGCCTGTTCACCACTGGCCGGGAATGGCCAGCTACTTCCGGGACCGTGTAGCCTCCTGCCCCGCTTGCAACAGCCTTGCGCCTCATCAGCAAGCGCAGCCCCTTCTGCAACAAAACGTCACCAACTCTGCCCTGGACATCGCTGGCGGCGGACATTTTCGAACGGTGAGGTGGTTGTGGGAAGCACTACCTCGTTCTAGTCGACTGCTTTTCTAATTGGTTTGAACTAGACCAACTGACCTCCCTCACATCGGAGATGGTCATCCAGAAGCTGAAAAGGCACTTCTCTACCTTTGGCGCTCCCGTCAGCCTGAGAACCGACAACGGGTCGGCAGTTCACCTGCCACATGTTCAAGCTTTTCGCAGACCGATGGAACTTCCAGCACGTCACGAGCAGTCCCGAGTATCCACAGAGTAATGGACTCACTGAACGCGCTGTCAGAAGCGCCAAACACGTGCTGGAGCGAGCACAGATTTCAAAGTCAGCCTCTCTCCCCATTCCCCCACTCGCAAACAGGGCAGAGTCCCCCTGGTCCTCACCTTTCACCCCACCAGCCGGCAAATACAACACATAGTCCTCCACCAGTTTCGCCACCTCCAACGTGACCCCTCCACTCGCCACATCTTCCCATCTCGCCCCCCCCCCCCCCCCCCGTCTGCCTTCCGCAAAGACCGCTCCTTCCGCGACTCCCTTGTCAAATCTTCCCTCCCCTCCCGCTCTAAACCCTTCCCCGGGCACTTTCCCTTGCAACCGCAAGAAATGCAACACTTGTCCCTTCACCTCCCCCCTCCACTCCTTTCAGGGACCCAAGCAGTCCTTCCAGGTCCGACAGAGGTTCACCTGCACCTCCTCCAACCTCATCTACTGCATCCGCTGCTCCAGATGCCAGATGATCTATATCGGTGAGACCAAGCGGAGGCTTGGCGATCGTTTTCGCCGAACACCTCCGCTCGGTCCGCAATAACCAACCCGACCTCCCGGTGGCTCAGCACTTCAACTCCCCCTCCCATTCCGTATCCGACCTCTCGGTCCTGGGCCTCCTCCACGGCCAGAGTGAGCAACACCGCAAGTTGAGGAACACAGCACTCTCATATTCCGCTTGGGGAGTCTGCATCTTTGGGCTTGAACATTGAATTTCTCTCAATCTGTTAACCCTTGCTGGTCTCCTCCCTTTCCCACCTCCTCTCTCCCTCAGTCCCTCTCGGGCCCTGGCATTCCTCTATCTCCTCTCCCTCCCCCACCCTAGTCCCACTAGCTTCTCCCCCATTTTCAACCACAAAAACAGCTTACAATGGCTTGTTCCCTTTATCATCGATACTTTTTTGCATATCTTCATTCATTGTTCTTTATCTCTCCACAGCACCGTCTATATATCTCTCATTTCCCTGATCCCTGACCAGTCTGAGGAAGGGTCTCGACCCAAACGTTGCCTATCTCCCTTCGCTCCCCTCAAGCGGTCAAGTTCTTACATTTAGTAATATAGATATATCTCTATATCTCATATCGATATCGATATCGATATATATATGGATATAGATATAGATATAGATATAGATATATATAGACTATTATAGATATAGAGATAGGCAATATATTATCTAGATATATATAGATATATATAGTATATATATATATATATATATATATATATATATATATATATATATATATATTATATATATTATTATTATATATATATATATTATATATATTATATATATATATATATATATATATATATATATATATATATATATATATATATATATATATATATATATATATATATATATATATATATATATATATATATATATACTAACTAAATGTAAGAACTTGACCGCTTTTGACCCACTGCAATTTGATTTCCGAGAGAACTTCGCCATTTACAGCCATCATTTTTGGCCACGTCGCTCAGAGTCCCCCTCCACTGAGCTGGACCAAGGATTCTTCCAATTCATGAAACATAAAAGACTTATTAATGTTTTAAAAAATGATGCCATTCTCTCTGCTGCCTCTGCTGGTGGGAGGGGGAGGGACTATAAAACCTGGAGGGGTTGTGCCTCAGTCAGTCTCTGCAAGATGGGGGAAGTGAGAGGGTGAATAACAGTGAACACATGTCTACCAAACTGTGAGTATGGTTTTACTGACCTTCAGTGCCCTTAATGTTGTTTGAATATGAAAATATGGTTGGTTGGAAGTAAAGAGCACAGCAAATAGTGGTTTGGGTGCTTTGGGTTGAAGTAAAAGGCACTGCAAATGGTGGCTTCGGTGCTTTGAGTTGAAGTAAAAGGCACTGCAAATGGTGGCTTGGTTGCTTTGGGTTGAAGTGAAAAGGCGCTGCAAATGGTGGCTTGGGTGCTTTGGGTTTGAAGTAAAAGCACTGCAAAATTGAAGTGCAATTGAAAGTGCAAAAAGGCTTTTTGAAGTAAAAGGCACTGCAAATGGTGGCTTGGTTGCTTTGGGTTGAAGTGAAAAGGCGCTGCAAATGGTGGCTTGGGTGCTTTGGGTTCAAGTAAAAGGCACAACAAATGGTGGCTTGGGTGCTTTGGATTGAAGTAAATGGTGCTGCAAATGGTGGCTTGGGTGCTTTGGGTTGAAAAGGCACTGCAAATGGTGGCTTGGGTGCACTTGACAACCTGTTCGCTCTGTATGTTGATTTTAGATAAAACGCTACCACTTTATGATTTTTGGCCATCTTACTCAGCTCCCCTCCGCTCATCAGGCGCAGAGGATTCTTCCCATCAGTGAAAAATAAAAGTGCTATTAGTGTTTAAATTTTTTTGAGAATCTCTCTTCTGTCAATTACGCCATGAAAACCCACACGTTTTCCAGTGGGAGCGGGAGGGTTATAAAACCCGGAAGTGTGGGTGTGGCTCAGTCTCTGCATGATGGGGGATGGAGAGGTCATGACTGTCTGAGCTGTGAATCAACTGAACACACTGAATGTCTACTGAACTGTGAGTTTGGTGTTTTATGGTGGTTTTATGGTGGTTTTATGGTGGTTTCACCCTGCTTGAAATGGTATGAAACTGCATTTGAATGTGGTGGCCTTGCACCCTGCATGAAATGGTATGAAACTGGGCATTTGATGCACCCTGCTGGGTATGAAACTGCATTTGAATTTGGTGGCCTTGCACTCTACTGAAAGTGGTATGAATCTGCACTTGAATTTGGTGGCCTTGCATCCTGCCCTTGCAGCCTGCACCCTTGAAATGGTAGGAAAATGGATTTGAATTTGGTGGCCTTGCACCCTGCTCGAAATAGAATTTCAAGGAATAGCCGTGAGTCAACTGCCAGCCCACCAGCCGTGAGTGAGCTGCCAGCACATCAGACTTGAGGGACTGAGCTGCCACCCCAAGAACCCATACCAGCGCTCCAGAAAGCTCCCCCACTGGCCACCAATATTGAAATTGGTGGAGAGGTGGAATATTGCGTTGGGGGACCAGCCCTCCCACATGAACATGGGACCCAACGGGTCCAACTTAGTCCACACTACCCAAAAAACAGACAATAGTCAATAATATAGGCTGTACTCTATACTATAATATTTCTGAGCCAATAAGTGGTTAGGTACAGCATGCAGCTAAAAAAAGATGCTGCCTCACAGCTCCAGCGTTTTGGGTTCAATCCTCAGCTCCAGCACTGGCCATGTGGGGTTTTCACGTTCTCCCTGTGACTGTGTGGGCTTTTTTCTGGATGCTTCAGTTTCCTTACAAATTGTAAAGTTGTGCAAGTCTGCAGGTTAATTGATGTCTGTAAATTGCTCCTAGTGTCTAGGTGAGCAGTACATCTGAGGGACTGGTGCGTGTGCGTGTCGTGTGCGTGGGGTGTGTGCGTGCGTGTGTGTGTATGTGTGTGTGGAGGGTGGTGACTGTGCAATTGATAGCAAGCAACAAAATGTACTAGTGTATGATTACTGTAAATGAATGCTTGATGATTGCCATGGGTTTAGTTTAATGGGCTGAAATACATGCTTCCATGATGAATAACTCCATGACTCTTTGACTGTTTGCATCTTCTGCATTATGTTTAATTTCTTATACTTTACATTACAAATTGCACCTACACCTATCTCCATAACAATAACTATCTCCACCTCTGTTTGGTTGTTCCTCTACTGAGAACGGTACTTCCAGACTTCGCTAATCCATTCCTGTATGAAGTTGGTGAACTTGGATGAAGTTACGCGAGACGTGGAAATGTGAAGCCAAGGAGTAATTTGAACACAATGATACAACATTTAAATATAGGGCATTGATGCCCAAGTGCCAATATAGGTCTGCAAGTATCAGGTTGATGAACAAATTAAATCCGGATTAGAATAACAGAGCATTTGTTTCACATCATCCAAAACTCTGAACTTGAATGCTCTGCTATTATAATCCATTCATCAACCTGATACTTGCAGACCTACATTGGAACCTGGATCTCAATGCCTCTTGTTTATATGTTGTATCTTTGTGTTCGAATTCTTCCATGGTTTCACTTTTCACATTTTGGGTAAGTTCATCCAGCATTGCATCATCGCAAAAAAGTTTGTTCCTCTAATATGGGAGGTTATGTCCTTTGTTCCACCTGTATCAGACATATGGACAAATGAATAATTCAGCTCAGGGCTTCCTTCCACTCCATCTCTTTACTTGCTTATAGATCATTAAAACACCTATTTAAGTAAACTTAAAACTAAACTCAGTTTTTGCTTCATCTTCTTACCACAAAGTGCTTTAGGCCATAAGGTCGTAAGTGATAGTAAAATTAAGCCATTCAGCTCATCAAGTCTACTCCGCCATTCAATCAGGGCTGATCTATCTTTCCCTTCTAACACCATTCTCTTGCCTTCTCCCCATAACCTCTGACACCCGTACTAATTAAGAATCTATCTATCTCTGCCTTAAAAATATCCGCTGACGTCCTCTGCAGCTTTCTGTGGCAACAAATTCCACAGATTCACCACCCTCTGACTAAAAAAAATTCTCCTCAACTCCTTCCTAAAAGAACGTCCTTTAATTCTGAGGCTATGACCTCTAGTCCTGGACCCACTAGTGCAAACATCCTTTCCACAATCACTCTATCCAAGCCTTTCACTATTCTGTATGTTCTTTGAAATGTTGTCCTGTTTCAAAGGTGCAATATAAATGCAGTTGTAGTTCCAGTGAACATTGCACCATCTCTAAACAATATTAAATGCCCCATAGGATTCAGATTGCTTGTTTCCCTTTCATATCAGGAAGAGAAACTCTGGCTAATTCTCTTCAACTCGGGTGCATTATAATATTTCCCCAATTTCCCCAATTTCCCCAATAATTAGCCACCTCTAATGACATCAGGGGCTTGATTAACTACTACTCACTGGATGAATTTAACCAGTTTTAGATAAGAGACTATTCAACAGTAATCAATTTACATTTGTAAAATTGATTGTAATCAATCCGGTAATCTTAAGAACTACTGTGGCTTAATGCAGCCAGTCATCTAGAATTAAACTGAAAAAATATAACTCTTCTGGATGCATGCTCAATTTCATCTACAGTGGCGGGAGCTTGTTTTTTTATAGCCGGGACATTTGATGCTTAGCACCTATTTTAAAGGAACACATGTTTAGTGCCAAACTCTTTGCAACATTTGAGTATGTTGTTGATGGATTTCACTTTTCGACTTCACGGAGTGTCTGGTCAGGTAAAACCACTGATTGTTCCACAATCCTCAGATAGGTCTGCGCTTCTTTACTTCTTTGATCAAACTCGTTCCACTAGTCATCCCACCATTCACCTGAAATATTCTATACAAATAGCTGATTCTTTATCAAAATAAAGGCACATTTTCCGGATTTGTTCAACTTCTTGGGCTGAACAGCAGAGATTATTTTGTTATATTATTAGGGCAAAGGTCTGTTACTTATTAAACAATAAGCACTGATTAAATGTTGCTGGGGGTCTGTCCTGTGATTGAAGACTATTTATCTGCTGGATAGAATACATGAGTTTGTTAACTCCACAGATAACCAGTTTGGCTTTAAAGCTAAACATGGCACTGACTTATGCATATATGCCCTAAAGGAGATTGTAAACAAATATAGAGGCAAAAACTCTTCAATCCGTATGTGCTTTATTGATGCTTCCAAAGCCTTTGACCATGTTAATCACAGAAAGCTGTTTGGTAAAATGCGTCAAAGAGGGGTGCCTAAACACATTGTGAGAATACTGGCCTACTGGTATGCCCACCAGACTATGCTAATAAAATGGGGCAATAGGGTCTCAGCCCCATTTGGGGTTAGCAATGGTGTTAGACAAGGGGGGATTTTATCCCCAGTCCTTTTTAATCTATATATTGATGATCTGTCTAAACAATTGAAAGCCTGTAACACTGGGTGCGTGATTGGTAATATTCTAGTGAACCATATTATGTATGCAGATGATCTTGTGGTCTTTAGTCCATCTAGCGCTGGTCTCCAGCAGCTCCTTACTGCATGTTCCGTGTATGGTTTGGAACATGACATTAAATATAATGCTAATAAGAGTGTTGTTATGGTCTGTAGAACCAAAGAGGATAAAAGCCTAAAATATCCTGATTTTAAATTGTCTGACAACAATCTTAGTGTCTGTAATAAGATAAAATATCTAGGGCATATTATTACAGAACAAATGACAGATGATGAGGATATTTATAGGCAACGACGCATGCTGTATATACAGGCGAATATCCTCTTGCGTAAATTTGGTGCGTGTGCAGATGTGGTGAAGATGTCACTATTTAGAGCATACTGCACACCCCTCTACACTGCGTACCTGTGGTCGAACTATTTAAAGACAAGTATGCAGAGACTAAAGGTTGCATATAACAATGCCATGAGAACACTGCTAAGGCAACCAAGATGGTGTAGTGCCAGTAATATAGAAACATAGAAACATAGAACATAGAAACATAGAAATTAGGTGCAGGAGTAGGCGATTCAGCCCTTCGAGCCTGCACCGCCATTCAATATGATCATGGCTGATCATCCAACTCAGTATCCCGTACCTGCCTTCTCTCCATACCCTCTGATCCCCTTAGCCACAAGGGCCACATCCAACTCGCTCTTAAATATAGCCAATGAACTGGCCTCAACTACCCTCTGTGGCAGAGAGTTCCAGTTAATATGTTTGTGGCTGCAGGAGTCAGTACTCTAGAAGCTATCCTAAGACACCACAGGTATAAATTCATTTGCAGGATAAATTACTCTAAAAATGTGCTTATTGTGGCCTTGACAAACATAAGGGTTAGCACTAAACGCTACGAATCCCAGTTGTGGAGACACTGGTATCGTTGTCTCGTTGTACGACATTGATCATTTTTTACTCTGGATTTTTAACTTCAGTATTTGGGTTTTTTTTTAAATATATAAATTATCATGTTTTTATGTGATTTACCATGATTTTATATATATTTATGATATTTGAGATGCAATGCATTTTTAATGTAATGTTGCCCCTTGTCTGGACCTTGAGTCCGTAATAAAGTTATTATTATTATTATTATTAATCTTTTCCGCTATCTTCTCTCCTTATAATGCCGGAATGGAGGAACATCCTCTTCAGAAAAGGGTATGAATTCATCATAGCAGGGAGGGTTGTCAACCCACTAAGATGATCTAACACTCACCCAGAGAAACTAGCGAAACTCTCCCAAAGATTGCTGAGAGCAACCTGGAGGATCTGCTGATTCAGACCATGAAATGGCCCAAAGATGCAATGCCAACATTGGTGGACACCTTGTCTATTCAAGGGGTTCCAGTGTTGTGCTATTGTTGCATCTGTGGGGATATAATATCCCCCTCTACCCATGAAAGGGGGAGCGAGGCAGTTGGATGTTGGAAATTGATAGGTTAGCAAACACTAACCATGTCAAACGAAGAACCATGTCTGAGTAGAATAATGTTTCAGTCATGTTCCATGGCACAAACCAGTTTACAACGGCACCCTAAACACACATATAGAGTATACTGGAATTCCTTTAAAAAGGAAAACAAATCCATTCAATCAACAAAACTATTTACACATTTAATACAGTATGTTATCAGTTTTAATGTGCATTTGTAAATTCAGTCAATTCTGAATTCATTTAATCTCTTCTCTACCATCTGTAGAGAGATCTCCGGTATTCATTTCAGGCACTAATCATTCCAGCGGACGACCTCCCCAAGCAGGCCTCAAACTCATCTGGTTTCACATCCTATTCTTCATCTGCGCTCTCCATAAAATTGTTTTCATGAATTTGGACATATCGAATTACATGATCTTGATGCCACCTGCATGCACTGAACTGGCCAAATAGTCAAGTCAAGAGAATTTATTGTCATGTGTCCCAGATAGGACTATGAAATTCTTGCATTGCTGCAGTACAACAGGATATTGTAGTCATACAGAACAGATCAGAGTGTCCATAAACCATAGAATATCTATCTATATATAACTAAAAGTCTGATATTGACTGCTTTTGGCTCACTGTGATGTGATTTCCGAGCGAACGCCACCACATACGGCTGTCATTATTGGCCAGCTCGCTCAGAGCCCCCTTCCACCTTCCTGGACCAGAGGATTTTTCCCATCGATGAAAAATCAGAGAGCTATTATTATTTTTTAAAAATTCACCATTCTCTCTACTGCCCCTGCTGGAGGGAGGGGGAGGGATTATAAAACCAGGAAGTGGTGTGCCTCACTCAGTCTCTGCAAGATGGAGGAAGCCAGAGGGTCATGTCTCTCTGAACTCTGAATAGCACTGAACACATGTCTACTCAACTGTGAGTGCCCTTAATGTGGTTTTATAAATGCTTGCAAAAAGTGTCTCTATTGGTTCTAAAATGCTTGCAAAAAGTGTCTATTGGTTCTAAATTGCTTGCAAAAAGTGTCTATTGGTTCTAAAATGCTTGCAAAAAAGTGTCTATTGGTTCTAAAATGCTTGCAAAAAGTGTCTCTTTTGGTTCTAGAATGCTTGCAAAAAGTGTCTGTATTGGTTCTAAAATGCTTGCAAAAACTGTGTCTATCTATATATTACTAAAAGTAAGATATTGACCGCTTTTGACTCACTGTGCTGTGATTTCCGAGGGAATGCCGCCACCTATGGCCGTCATTTTTGGCCACCTTGCTCAGATCCCCCCTCCGCCGGACTTGAGCAGAGGATTTTTCCCATCGATGAAAAATCAGAGAGATATTAATTTTTAATAAATTCGCCATACTCTCTGCTGCCCCTGCTGGCGGCAGGGGGAGGGACTATAAAACCCAGAGGTGTCGTGCCTCACTCAGTCTCTGCCAGACGGAGGAAGTGAGAGGGTCACTGCTCTCTGAGCTGCGTATAACACTGAACGCACGTCTGCTCGACGGTGAGTCTCCTCGATGTGGTTGAAAAGTGGCTGCTGCCAAATTGTTTGCCTTGCCTTTTAAAAAAACGTTTGTGTTCACAAAGTGGGTTAGTTGTGAAGTGGCTGCTGCCAAATTGTTTGCCTTGCCTTTTAAAATCTTTGTTTTAGATCAGGACTGTTTAATTGCAAAATTGGTGCTCATTCCGTGACTTCCGCATAGTGGCAAAATGGCACCGATTACGTCATTTCCGGTTGGCATCAAGATGGTGCTGACTGCGTCGTTTCCGGTTCATGGCAAGATGGCGCTGACTGCAGAAGGCATAGTGAAGAAGTCGTTGAATAATTCAAGAAAACTGTCTATGGTGAGTGTGTTTGTTGGATGTTATTTAAAGCACGTTTTTGCTTCAGCAGCAGCCACCTCTACAGGAGGCTTTAAACGTTTGAATCATTTGGTTTACACACTGGATGTTTACTACGTTCTTAACTTACTTGGCATTTTAGTATTGGTTGTGAGTGTGTGTGTGAGTCTGTGTATGTGAGTGAGTCTGTGTGTGAGTGAGTGTGTGTGCATGTGTATATGTGTGCGTGAGTATATGTGTGCGTGAGTCTATGTGTGTGTCTGAGGATCTGTGTGTGTGTGTCTGAGAATCTCTGTGTGTGTGTGTCTGAGAGTCTCTGTGCATGTGGTGTGTGTGTGTGTGTGTGTGCGTGAGTATCTGTGAGGTGGAGGGTGTGTGTGTGATCAACAAATAACAAATAGTACAAATAATATAGTCTTTCGTAGTTCAGAGCTTATTTGTTATGTTTAATAGCCTGATGGCTGTCAGGAAGAAGCTGTTCCTCAATGTGGATGTTACAGTTTTCAATTTACAAAAGTCGGACGTGACTCCAGAAGTTGGGCATAAGTCATTCAGTCCACAAGCCATGATTCAGTCTGTCAGTCCAGAGGCCATGAGTGAGTGAGTCAGTCAGTTCTGAGACCACGAGTTAGTCCCAAGGCAGTGAGTCCAGAGGCTATGAGTGGGTCACTCACCGGCCCCCCCCCCCCCACTGGCATCCCCACCTCAAGACGCTGCCCTCCGCCTGGCTATAGGATGCTCCCCCTCATGAAGCCGCTCCCATCCCCGCTGGATTCACAAATTCTTCAGTGAATCCAGAGGATTGAGAATTACAACAGATTACAACTGCTCAATCTCTCTATATTAACATTGTCTCTTTTTTGATCAACAGCAAATAGCCATCAAGAGGCAGTGAGCAGCAGAACACAACAAGAGACACAACAAGAAAGTTGTGTAAATTGGTTCTAAATGCTTGCAAAAAGTGTCTCTATTGGTTCTAAAATGCTTGCAAAAAGTGTCTCTATTGGTTCTAAAATGCTGCCTGGCCAGAGTGACTGAGCTGCCTGGCCAGAGTGACTGAGCTGCCAGCCCAAGAATCCATTTGGCCCACAATGTCCATACTAGCCCTCTGTAAACCAGTCCCTTTGACCCACAACGCACATACTAGCGTTCCAGAAAGTCCCCCTCCCCCCTCACTTGCCAGCAATATTGGAATTGGTGGAGAGGTGGAATTTCCAGTGGGGGACCAGCCCTCCCGTGTGAAGCTGGGACTATATATATATATATATATATATATATATATTCCTTCAAAAAAACAAAATGTAAGAAACTTGACCAACTTGAATATATATATATATTCCATCAAAAAAACAAAATGTAAGAACTTGACCAATTTTGACTCACTGTGATTTGATTTCCGAAAGAAACGCCGCCACTTATGGCCATCACTTTTTGGCCACCTCGTTCAGAGTCCCCCTCCACTGAGCTGGACCAGAGGATTTTTCCCATTGATGAAACATAAAAGACTTATTAATGTTGTAAAAAATGTTGACATTCTCTCTGCTGCCACTGCTGGTGGGAGGGGGGGGGGGGGGGGGGACTATAAAACCCGGAAGGTTTGTGCCTCAGTCAGTCTTTGCAAGATGGGGGAAGTGAAAGGGTCATGTCTCTCAGTCTAAGCTGTGAATAACAGTGAACATATGTCTACTAAACTGTGAGTGTGGTTTTACTGCCGTTCAGTGCCCTTAATGTGGATTGGAAATGAAAATATGGTTGGTTGGAAGTAAAGAGCACAGCAAATGGTGGTTTGGGTGCTTTGGATTGAAGTAAAAGGCACTGCAAATGGTGGCTTGAGTGCTTTGGGCTGAAGTAATAGGCACTGCATATGGTGGCTTGGGTGCTTTGGGTTGAAGTAAAAGGCACTGCAAATGGGGGCTTGGGTGCCCTTGACAACTTCCTGTTTGCACTGTATATTGATTTTAGATAAAACTTTTTAATTTTTGGCCATCTTACTTAGTCCCCCCTCCGCTCATCAGGCGCAGAGGATTCTTTCCATCAATGAAAAATAAAAGTGCTATTAGTGTTTAAAATTCTTTTGAGAATCTCTCTTCTGTCAATTACGCCATGAAGGCCACACCTTTTCCGGTGGGAGGGGGAGGGTTATAAAACCCGGAAGTATGGGTGTGGCTCCGTTTCTGCATGATGGGGGAGGGAGAGGTCACTACTATCTGAGCTGTGAATCAACTGAACACACTGAATGCCTACTGATCTGTGAGTTTGGTGTTTTGTATGGTTTTATGGTGGGTTTATGGTGGTTTCACCCTGCTTGAAATGGTATGAAACTGCATTTGAATGTGGTGGTCTTGCACCCTGCATGAAATGTTATGAAACTGCATTTGTATGTGGTGGCGTTGCACCCTGCATGTAATGGTATGAAACTGCATTTGAATTTGGTGGCCTTGCACCCTGCTTGAAATGGTATGAAACTGCACTTGAATTTGGCGGCCTTGTACCCTGATTGAAGTGGAATGAAACTGCACTTGAATTTGGCGGCCTTGCACCCTTCTTTAAGTGGAATGAAAGTGCACTTGAATTTGGTGGCCGTGCACCCTGCTTGAAGTGGTTTGAAACTGCACTTGAATTTGGTGGCCTTGCACCCTGTTTGAAGTGGTATGAAACTGCGCTTGAATTTGATGGCCTTTCACCCTGCTTAAAGTGGTAAGAAGCTGTACTTGAATTTGGTGGCCTTGCACCCTGCTCGAAGTGGTAAGAAACTGCACATGAATTTGGTGGCCTTGCACCCTGCTTGAAATGGAATTTCAAGGAGTAGCAGTGAGTGAACTGCCAGCCCACCAGCCGAGAGTGAGCTGCCAGCACATCAGGCTTGATGGACTGAGCTGCCACCCCAAGAACCCATACCAGCGCTCTAGAAATCCCCCCCCACTGGCCACCAATATTGGAATTGGTGGAGAGGTGGTATACTGCATCGGGGACCAGCCCTCCCACGTGAACATGGGACCCAATAGGTCCCACTTAGTCTAGTATATATAAATATACACACACACACACACACACACACACATCAATAAATAGATAAAGTGCAATGGGCTAATATCGTTCAGAATTTGTTTGGAGGTGTGTTTAATAGTCTGATGTCTGTGGGGAAGCAGCTGTTCCTGAACCTGGATGTTGCAGATTTCACGCTCCTGTACCTTCTACCTGATGGCAGCGGAGAGATGAGTGTGTAGCCAGGGTGATGTGGGTCCTTAATGCTTTTTTCAGGCAGCGACTGCGATAGATCCCCTCGATGGTAGGGAGGTCAGAGCCGATGATGGACTGGGCAGTGTTTACAACTTAACACATAGAGTCTAATAATATTTCCCAACGATGAGATCATTTACAATCCTTGTATTACATTACTGGAAACTGTGAACACATTGCAACAATTTATCCTTTGGTTACTTCTTTAAATTCTTCATCTCTATGGCTTGTATCCTGAACTCCTATTCTGAGTCATTGCAGACACCAGATGTTTCCTCTTTTCATACTATCATCTTAAGGGCCTGTCCCACCAGTATGCGATTGCTGCGAGCGCGACCTAACGTGGTCGCTTGAGCCGTATGGCCTCACGGGGCCGGTCACACTTCGATCGCCAAAGCCGTATGGAGTTGTGTGAGGCTGGTCCTGAAATCGCGCGGTGCACCGAAAAGCTGACATAGTTCAAAAATTCCGCGCGACAACGGCTTGTCGGCCCGCAGCCGCATTGAGGCCGTACGCACCGCCTCGACGGGCGTACGCAGCGTCTCGATGCCATATGCAACGTCCTGACGCCGTACGCAGCATCTTGACACCGTACGCCTAACACGTGGCGTTGTGCGATGCCGTCACCGCCCAGCGTACCGTTACGTGATGACGTAACCGCCCGACGCCATGCGACGTCCTAATTCTGTCCGCCGGCCTCCTGCCCAGCTGATTGGTGAGTATGATAACCATATAACATATAACCATATAACAATTACAGCACGGAAACAGGCCCTCTCGGCCCTTCCAGTCCGTGCCGACCATTTGTTTTCCCCTAGTCCCATCTACCTGCACTCAGACCATACCCCTCCATTCCCTTCACGTCCATATACCTATCCACTTTAGTCTTAAATGTTAAAATTGATCCTGCCTTCACCACTTCTGCTGGAAGCTCATTCCACACAGCCACCACCCTCTGAGTAAAGAAGTTCCCCCTCAACGTTACCCCGAAACCTCTGTCCCTTAATTCTCCATGTCATGCCCTCTTGTTTGAATCTTCCCTACCCTCAATGGGGAAAAACGTATCCACATGAACTCTGTCTATCCCTTTCATCATTTTAAAAGACCTCAATCAAGTCCCCCCTTAACCTTGTGCGCTCCAAAGAATAAAGACCTAACTTGTTCAACCTTTCTCTGTAACATAGTTGCTGGAACCCTGGCAACATTCTAGTAAATTCCTCTGTACTCTCTCTATTTTGTTGACATCCTTCCTATAACTAGGCGACCAAATTGTACACCATACTCCAGAATTGGTCTTACCAATGCCTTGTACAATTTAACATTTACTTCCTACTCCTATATTCAATGCTCTGATTTATAAAGGCCAGCACACCAAAGGCTTTCTTTACCACCCTATCTGCATGCGATTCCACCTTCAGGGAACTATGCACAGTTATTCCTAGATCCTCTGTTCCACAGCATTCCTCAAATTCCTACCATTTACCATGTTACTTCCTATTTTGATTTGGTCCTGCCAAGATGTAGGCACTTTCACACTTAACAGCATTTAAACTCCATCTGCCATCTTTCAGCCCACTTTTCCAAATGGCCCAAATCTCTCTGTAGACTTTGAAAATCTACTTCATTATCCACAACACACCTATCTTTGTTTCATCTGCATACTTACTTATCCAATTTTCCACCCCATCATCCAGATCATTGATGTACATGACAAACAACAGTGGACCCAACACAGATCCCTGAGGCACCCCACTGGTCACGTGGGAACGGCTTCCAACCTGACAAACAGCCATCCACCATTACTCTCTGACATCTCCCATTCAGCCACTGTTGATTACATCTTGGTTACTCCGCCATTAACACCCAAAGATTGAACCTTCTTAAACCAACCTTCATGGGGACCTTGTCAAAGGCCTTACTGAAATCCATATAGACAACATCCACTGCTTTACCCTCATCAATTTCCCTAGTTACCGCTTCAAAAAATTCAAGAAGGTTTCTCAAACATGACCTTCCAGGCACAAATCCATGTTGACTGTTCCTGATCAGACCCTGTTTATCCAGATGCTTATATATATTATCTCTAAGTATCCTTTCCATTAATTTGCCCACCACTGACGTCAAACTAATAGGTGTATAATTGCTAGGTTTATTCTTTGAACCCTTGTTGGGACCAGCCCCGCACAACCCCAGACGGCTCCGCGGTTGGAAGTGGGACCGGCCCCGCGAGGCCGCACGCCTCAAGCCACCACGTTTGGTTGCTCTAGGCGCATGCAATCGCATGCTGGTGGGACAGGCCCTCAATGAATCACAAAGTCATCTCCCCTAATTTTTCCATTAGGAATGGTCACCAAGGCTTTCAACTCTAACAGCCGTCTCCGACCGGCGACCGGGGCTTCATGATGTTATAGGCCGCGGGCCGGTGGTCAGAGCTCTTCTCCGGCGAGGAATCCCAGACTCCGCGAGGGAAAGTGCACGCTGCCCCCGCGACTAGAAGCGCCGCACCCCGCGGCTTCAGGGCGTTATAGTCCGCGGGCCAGCGATCCGAGCAATTCTTCTGGCGACCCCCGGCTCCGCGATCTGAGCTATAGGAAGAGATCGGGCAGGCCACATGACAGAAAGTTATAATGTTTTTGTTGCTGCTCTAGTTTCTTTGCCAGGGACTATCCAGAAGCCCACATGACTCACTGACGCGGGGAGAAAGGAGGGGGGACACGAACTACAGAGCTCACAGCCGGCTTGCTATAGGATCTTTAGTTGTTTGGACGTTGCCTCCGGCGTCAGAGAAGCACAGCGTGTCTCTGTGAAGCGCGATGGGTTCCGTCCGCATCCTTCTGTTCGTCAGCCTTTTCGACCTGGCAAGTTGTCGCACCCGAATGTACTACCTCGCCGCCAAAGAAAAGGTTTGGGACTACGCGCCCGGCGGCACAAACGTGCTAACGGACCAGGACTTGGAACAGGATGAGTATGTGGAAGAGGGAATCGGTGAAGACGCTGTTAGATGCCGCAGTTCACTTTTGTGTCTATCTTCTGTTTAAACCAGCGTCTGCAGTTCCTTACTACACAGTTCACTTTTCTAAATATTTTGCATTTTGTGTTATTGACGGGGGTATTCGAATTACGAAACTTGTTTACTTTTTACAGATGACTGATCGGGGGCAGGTAATCAGTCCGCTGCCCTCGCTGCTCCGGTCACTTTCCAGTTCCCAGTTTGTTTAAAATGTAGTTTTTGACTTTCCGTTTTGGTTCAGTGTCGCGCGTCTGATCTTTGGAAAGTTAATTCATCTGTCGTGTTTACTTAATGATACGTTCTTTGAAAAGGAGCACTGTTATAAATGTTGCAATGGGTGAACTATTGATGCTTGACTATCGATGTGCTGCGGCTGGTCGAGTTGCTGCCTCACAGCACCAGAGATCCTGGGTTCGATCCCGATCGCGGGTGCTGTGTGTGTGGAGTTGTGATATCGTGGGCTTGCTCCGGTTTCCTCCCACATCCCAAAGACGTGTCAGTTTATGGGTTAATTGGACACTACAAAGTGCAGCGGCAAGAGAAAGCGGGATAACCTAGAACTAGTGCGAAGGAGATAGGCACGTTTCCCGAAACGTTGCCTATTCCTTCCTTCCATAGATGCTGCCTCACCCGCTGAGTCTCCAGCATCTTTGATTTTCCAGCATCTGCAGTTCCTTCTTAAACACTAGTGCAAAGGACCTGTTTCCAGGCTTCATCTTGGGGGGGATGTCACCCACCTCTCAAAACATGGGGGGGATGTGTCCCCTCTGGTCCCCCAGTGTTTTCCGCCCCCGACCAAGTGTAGGCTTGATCACTTCGCCCAACACCTTCGCTGTTCTTTTGTTTTTTGTTTTTTTAATTTCAAAATAGACTTTATTCAAGTAATAAATATATTCAATACGTGAACCGTGCAAATTCATCCAACATTTTCGGAGGCTATACAAATAGTTCAATAGTCTATACATTTCTCAAATCTGTCCCCCACCCGTGCCACTTATGTGGCCCCCTGGCATTGGATACCTTCCCTTATTTTTGAGGGGCGTCTCCACCATACTGTGCCCCCCATGTCCAGCAGCAGAAGGACCCTAGACTATGGCCCTCCCCCACCGAGCCTTGGCGTTAGCTGCACTGAGCTTCATTGTGTCCCTCAGCACGTACTCCTGCAGTCTGCAGTGGGCCAGTCGGCAACATTCCCTGACGGACATCTCGCTCTGCTGGGTGGTGAACAACGCTAGGGCAGACCAAAGGGCGTCTTTCACCGAGTTGATGACTCTCCAGCAGCACTCGGTGTCAGTCTCTGAATGTGTCCCTGGGAATAGTCCGTAAATCACCGAGTCCTCTGTGACGGAGCTGTTCGGGATAAAGCGTGCCAGGGACCCTTGCATACTTCTCCAGACTCTTTTTGCAAACCCACACTCTGCGAGAGGTGGGCAGAAAACTGTCTCCTCTCCACAGCAGCCATTCCCAAGGGCAGCGTGCGCTGGCAGTCAGGTTTCCAACAGTGCAGGAAGGATCTGACTGGGAGGGCACCCCTCACCGCCAGCCAAGCCAGGTCTTGGTGCTTGTTGGTGAGTTCTGGCGATGAGGCATTTTGCCAGACAAGCTGGGCAGTCTGCTCTGGGAACCACGCCACCGGATCCATCGAGTCCTTTCCCTGCAGTGCCTGCAGGACATTCCGTGCTGACCACTGCCCGATGGACATGTGGTCAAAGGTGTTGGTCCAGAAGAACCTTTCCACAAACGACAGATGGGGCGGCAATGTCCAGCTGACTGGCACATTGCGTGACATCTGCGCCAGGCCCATCCTTCATAACACTGGGGACAGGTAGAAATTCAGCAGGTAGTGACTCAGCAGCACATGTCTTGGCTCTACACTCTGCCTGATGCAGCCACACACAAAGGTGGCCATCAGGGTGAGGGCGATGTTGGGCACGCTTTTACCCCCGTTGTCTGCTGACGTACATTGTGGCCCATTGCACCCGGTCTATCCTCGACCCCCAGATGAACTGGAAGATGGCCCGGGTGATCCCTGTGGCGTAGGAGGGAGGGACAGGCCACACTTGCGCCAAGTACAGCAGCTCCGAGAGCACCTCACACCTGATGACCAAATTTGTACCCGTTATGGAGAGGGAGCGTTGCCTCCACAGCTCCAGCTTCCTCCCCACCCTGGCTATCCGCTCCAGCCAATTTTTGTTACATGCCTCAGCCCCCCCGAACCAGATCACCAGCACCTTCAAGAAGTCAGGTTTGATGGTGAAGGGGACGGGAGATCTGTCTGGCCAGTTGCCAAAGAGCATGGCCTCGCTCTTCCTGCGGTTCACCCTGGCTCCCGTGGCCGACTCAAACTGGTCGCAGATACTAATCAGTCTGCGGACCGACCCTGGATCCGAGCAGAAGACATTGACATCGTCCATGTACAAAGAGGTTTTGACTTGAATGCCCCCACTGCCTGGCAATGTCACTCCTCTTATGCTCACATCCTTCCAACCTGATTCGGCAAAGGGTTCAATACAGCAGACAAACAAGACAGGAGAGAGAGGGCAACCCTGCCGGACTCCAGACCTTACAGGGAAACTGTCTGATTCCCACCCATTGATTTGGACTGCACTATGGATATTGGTTTAGAGCAGTTTGATCCAATTTCAGATTCCCTCCCCATAACCCATTTTGGAGAGCACGTCCCTCATGTACGTGTGCGATCTCCTGTCAAAGGCCTTCTCCTGGTCCAAGCTGACTAGGCAGGTGTCCACCCGTCTGACCTGCACATAGGCGATGGTATCCCTCAGCAGCGCTAGGCTGTCTGAGATTTTCCTGACAGGTACAGCACAGGTTTGGTCCGGGTGGATCACCTGTCCCAGAGCAGACTTGACCCGGTTGGCGATGGCCTTAGACGGGATCTTGTAGTCTACATTCAACAATGTTATGGGTCTCCAATTCTTTATATCCTTCATCTTCCCCTTCTTATTAGGGTAGATTAGGGTGATGCTGTCCTTCCTCATGGATCTGACATGCTGCCAGCTAGAAGCATGTCGTTGTACACTTCTAGCAGGTCCGGGCCCATCCAGTCCCACAGAGCCGAATACAACTCGGCCAGTAAGCTATCGCTTCTGGGAGTTTTACTCGAGTCAAAGGAACGGATGGAGCCAGTCAGCTCCTCTAGGGTCAGTGGTTGGTCCAGACTCTCCCGCTTGCTGTCCTCCTAGACCTCCATGATAGAGGACAGGAAGTTCTGGGAGGCGGTGCTGTCTGTGGCCTTTTGGTCATACAAATCTGTGTAAAAGGATTTGCAGATCCTCAGCATGTCCGTCTGTGAGGATGCTACCAAGCCGTCCTCCTCCCCAAGGCTGTTCATCACAGAGCTTCCCCTGTGAACCTTATGGAAGAAGAAACGTGAGCACGTCTCATCCTGCTCCACATGGCGGACCCTGGATCGGAAGATGATCTTGGAGGATTCAGAGGTAAAGAGCTGAGCTTGCCGGTCCTTCACCTCTCTAAGTTCCTCCCTCTCATCCACCCTTCTCGACTGCAGAAGGAGCAGTTGTTGCAAATCTATCTGGTTGGCACAATTCCCTCTGTCTTGCTCTCTGAACCCCTTTAACTATGAAGAACCTCCTTTGTTGCTTCCCACCAGAGTGTCGGGGAGTCAAAGAGTTCGCAATAACCAATCTGATCTCCTGGTGACTCAGCACTTCCACTCCCCCTCTCATTCGAATCGAGCTTTCTGTCCTGGGCCTCCTCCATGGCCAGAGTGATTCCCACCGTAAATTGGAGGCGCAGCACCTCATATTTCACTTACGTAGTTTACACCCCAGCGGTATGAACATTGACTTCTCTAATTTCAGGTAGTCCTTGCTTTCTCCCTCGTTCCTCTCCCCTTCCCAGGTCTCCCACAGCCCACAGCCTCCACCTCTTCCTTTCTTCTTCCCGCCCCCACCTCCCCCACATCAGTCTGAAGAAGGGTCTCGACCCGAAACGTCACCTATTCCTTCGCTCCATAGATGCTGCCTCACCCGCAGAGTTTCTCCAGCATTTTTATCTACCTTCTGCTTCGTATCTCAGATGCCAACATCGAGACGTCTGAAGGGTCCAAACCCAAAACGCCACCTGTCTGTTCCCTCCACAGATGCTGCTTGACCTGCTGAGTTCCTCCAACACTTTGTGTGTTACCACAATGTTGTAAATAATGGCACCTGTTATTTTAAACGTTAATTAACACAAAATTCCATGACAATTGTATAATAACCCAGCATTTCATTGCCAGGTAGAGACATAGAGTTTATACCTTAATGAAAACGGACCTTTTGTGCAACTCCCTGATGCTGATCCAATCATCTATCTAAGCTAGTTCCATTTGCCTGAGTTTGGCCCCAAAAAACCCCGACTTTTCATATCCACGTATCTGTTCAAATGCCCTTTAAACATTGTAATTGTGCCTGTCTCTACAGCTTCCTCTGGCAACTTGTTCCATATGTCCACCACCCTGTTTGGAAAAGTTGTCCCTCTGTTCCCTTTTAAATATTTCCCCCTCACCTTAAATCTGTGTCCTCTACTTTTAGACTCTCTTACCCTGGGGAAAAAGATTGCGAACATTCAACAGATCTGTGCCCCTTATAAATGTTTGTACCCGTGCAAGTCCTGCCTTGATTTAAGTGTATTATTATCATGTTAATCGAGGTACAGTGAAAAGTTTTGTTTTGCATGCTATCCAAACAGATCATGAATGCAATCAATTCAAACTCAAGTACAATAGATAGAGCAAAGGCAAAGAAACAGAATGCGGCATATAGTTCTCAGCAATGTAGTCCATCATTTTCATAGACAGAGTTCACTGTCCATAATCAGTTAGAGGTGAATTGGACAGGACCCAAGCTTTTGGTAGGACTATTCAGAAGCCTGATAACAGAGGGGAAGAAGCTGTTCCTCAGTTTAGTGGTGTGTGATCGCAAGTTTTTGTACCTTCTATCAGATGGGAGGAGATTGAAGAAGGAATGACTGGCTGAGGACATCTATGATTATGTTGGCTGCTTCTCCTAGGCAGCATGGTGTGGGTGGAGTCAATAGTGGGAGTTATGGCAGGTATGGTCTCTGTGATCTACAACTCTGCAATCTCTTGCAGTCTTGGGCAGAGTTGCTCCCAAACCAAGCTGCGATGCAACCCATCAGTATGCTTTAGATGGTGCATCTGGAGAAATTTGACATAAAATTGCAACTCTTTGCATTATTCAAATTAATTTCCATCTACTGTTCCTTGGTCCACGTCCCCAGTTCATCTAGATCCTAGATCCTTTTGTAATCTTAGATAACCTTCTTCATTCCTCACCACACTGGTGTCTCCCGCTAACTTACTCACCATGTTAATGACACTGACGTCTAAATTATCAATGTAGATGACAAACAACAATGGACCCAGCACTTATCCCTGTGCACAGCACGGATCACTGGCCTCTATAACCACCCTCTGTTCCTGTACAGGTGTCAGAGGTTATGGGAAGGCAGGAGAATGTGGTTAGGAGGGAGATGGCAGATTGAATGGCAGAGTAGGCTTGATGGGCCGAATGGCCAAATTCTACTCCTTGACATTATGACGTACCATCAAGCCAATTGGACTAGTCTGAAGAAATGTCTCGACCTGAAACGTCACCCATTCCTTCTCTCCAGAGATGCTGCCTGTCCCACTGAGCTACTCCAACATTTTGTGTCTACGATTTAAACTAACATCTGCAGTTTCTTGCTACTCACTTTCTCGTTGGTTACCTTATCCTGTATCACATACAGTCTAAATTTCCTGACAGCCTACATGCAAGATCTTATCAAAGGTCTTGCTAAAGTCCATGTGGACAATGTCCACTGCCCTGCTCTCATCAATCGTCATTGTCATGTCTTCAAAAATACTGAAATCAAATTAGTGAGGATGGATTTCCCCCAATCAAAGCTGTTAGCTACCCCTAATCTGTTCTTGCTTTTTCAAGTATTATTTAATCCCATCCCTCAGAATAGCTTTTCTTCCATTGATGTTGGGCTTGCTGGCTTGTACTTCCTTTACTTGTCTTTCAGCCCATCTTAAAAGCACATGAGATTTCCTCCTGTCTTCAAGTCATAGGGAATCATAGAGTGGTACAGTGTGGAAACAGGCCCTATGGCCCAACTTGCCCACACCTGCCAATATGTCCCAGTTACTCTAGTCCCACCTGCCAGCATTTGGTCCATATCCCTCCAAACATGCCCTATCCATCCACCTGTCTAACTGTTTCTTAAACGTTGGGATAGTTCCAGCCTCAACTACTCCCTCTGGCAGCTTGTTCCATACACTCACCACCCTTTGTGTGAAAAAGTTACCCCTCAGATTCCTAATTTTTTTCAATGTGAAGGGAAAAAAAATTAGGAATCTGAGGGGTAACTTGATCAGGTCGTGGGGATATATCCACCTGAACAAGTGTCAAGACTGACAACTCTTCCTCTGTTGTAATATGAATATGTTCCAATATATCACTCTTCATTTCCCTTAATTCCTTATGTGCAGTACCTTCTCCATAGTAGATACAGATGAGAAATATCCATTTAACATCTCACTCATCTTCTGTGGCTCCACACATAGAAGACAACATTGATCCTTAAGAGGTTCTATTCTCTCTTTTGCTCTTAACATATTTGTTGAATCATTTGAAGAATCTCTACCTTCTCTACCTTTCCTCCTATGTCTCTTATATTGCTTGTGAAATTTGCTTGATCCCAGATTAATTCCTAGGTGTTAGGATCTGTATAAGGCTGTTGCTTTGAACATAATGATGCCTGGAATGCCCTAACAAAGGATAATTCTGATCAGAAATTCACAATTGTAACAATTGCACCATGGATCCTAATATGTACGCACTATCACAATACAGGCTCTCAGCACCAAACTGGATGCCCCTTGGCACCTGGATCTCACAGCTCAGGGGTTCTGATTCCACCATCTCTTTCCCTCCAAACCTTCATAGCGCAGGGCTTCAATGTTACATCACTCCTCTTTGGCCACAACGCACCTCCTCTGTCAGAGTGAGGACCAACGCAAATTGGAAGAAACAGCACCTCATATTTCCCTTAGGCAGCTTACAACCCAGTGGCATGAATCTTGATTTCTCTAACTTCAAGTAATTCTTGCTTTCCCTTTCTCTCCGTCCCTCCTGCATCACAGTTCACTATCTAGTGCTACTGTCCGACGATAGAACACAAAATGTTGGAGTAACTTAGCATCTCTGGAGAGAAGGAACAGGCAGCATCTCTGGAGAGAAGGAATGAGTGATGTTTCAGGTCGAAACCCTTCTTCAGACTGGTTAGGGATAAGGGAAACGAGAGATATAGATGGTGATGTGGAAAGATAAAGAACAATGAATAAAAGACCTGCAAAAAAGTAACGATGATAAAAGAAACAGGCCATTGTAAGCAGTTTGTAGGGTGAAAATGAGAAGCATGTGACTTGGGTGGGGGAGGGATGGAGAGCGAGATGGAATGCCGGGGCTACCTGAAGTGAGAGAAATCAATATACATACAGTGTCTGTAAGCTGCCCAAGCGAAATATGAGATGCCGTTCCTTATATTTGCATTTAGCCTCACTCTGACAATGGAGGAGACCGTGGACAGAAAGGTTTAGTTTAGTTTAGAGATAAAGCACGGAACAAGGCATTTCGGCCCACCGGGTTCACACCGACCAGCGATCCCCGCACAGTCACACTATCCTACACCCACTAGAGACAATTTTTACATTTACCAAGCCAATTAATCTACAAACCTATACGTCTTTGTAATGTGGGAGAAACCGAAGATCTCGGAGAAAACTCACGCAGATCATGGGGAGAACATACAAACTGTACAGACAGCACCCATAATCGGTTTCGAACCCGGGTCTCCGGCTCTGCATTCGCCATAAGGGAGCAACTCTACTGCTGCACCGGAATAGTGAGGACAATTAAAGTATTAATTCTCTCTAAAATCCCCCCTCCCCGACTCAGTCTGAAGAAGGCTCTCGACCTGAAAAGTTACCCAGTCCTTCTCTCCAGAGATGCTGCCTGTCCTGCTAAATTATTCCAGCATTTTGTGTCAATCTTTGGTGTAAACCAGCATCTACAGTTCCTTCATACACATATCCCATTTGGAACAACATCAGTTAATTACCCTGTCCCTTGAGACTGGTTTAGAATGGTTACTGTTCCATGCAGCATGTTTTCCAGTACAGATAATCTGAAGTCTGCAGTTGGAGTCAACAACAGAAACATCATTGGTGCATTGCTATACTAACTATACAACCCACTTTTAGGTGCACAGCAGTTTCTAGGTCAGCCCACTTAATGTTTAATGGTTACATTTATATTTTGGAATAAAGTGCTTTTGTGTATGTACAAAAAAAATGTGACATTTAATTTTGTTTCTGAAACTGGTTTGCAGTTTGGAATTTTTGAAATTACTCAATAGCTAAATGCAATCAGGTTGATCAAGTATTTATTTGCGAAATACTCAATATTTGCACAGTCTGCTGAATCTTATTCATGAAATTTGAAAGCTTTGCATGTGTGTATATATACTATTAAAAAAATAATTCTAGTTATTTTTGTTGATAAATCACACTTCATCCAGTTTAATAATTAGATATGTAAGGACAAGGAAAAAGTTATGAAATGGAGGCATATTACATAGAAGTTAGGTGTAGGAGTAGGCTATTCGGCCCTTCAAGCCTGCACCGCCATTCAATTTGATCATGGCTGATCATCCAACTCAGTATCCCGTACCTGCCTTCTCTCCATACCCTCTGATCGCCCTAGCCACAAGGGCCACATCTAACTCCCTCTTAAATATAGCCAATGAACTGGTCTCCACTATCCTCTGTGGCAGAGAGTTCCAGAGACCCACCACTCTCTGTGTGAAAAAAGTCCTTCTCATCTCGGTCCTAAAGGATTTCCCTCTTATCCTTAAGCTGTGACCCCTTGTCCTGGACCTCCCCAACATCGGGAACAATCTTCCTGCATCTAGCCTGTCCAACCCCTTAAGAATTTTGTAAGTTTCTATAAGATCCCCTCTCAATCTCCTAAATTGTAGAGAGTATAAACCGTGTCTATCCAGTCTTTCTTCATGAGACAGTCTTGACATCCCAGGAATCAGTCTGGTGAACCTTCTCTGCACTCCCTCCATGGCAATAATGTCCTTCCTCAGATTTGGAGACCATTGTTAAAAATATTGTTTTACAGCTGATAGAAAAGGTTGTGTAGTATGAAGTTGTTCACTAGCCATCATATTGCTGAGTGGGTAAGAAGGAACTGCAGATGTTGGTTTACACCAAATTTAGACACAGACTGCTGGAGTAACTCACTGGGTCAGGCAGCATCTCTGGAGAAATGAAATAGTTGGTGTTTCGGGCCGAACATTTTTTCAGACGTCTGAAGAAGGGGTTCGACCCGCTGAGTTACTCCGGCATTCTGTGTGTACTATATTGCGGAGTGGAATTGTTTTTGGCAATAGACAGATCCCTTAATTAAAATATGGCTGATGTTAATATAATGTTAAGGTTGGTTGACAGAAACATCATTGGTGCATTGCTGTACTAGCTATACAACCCACTTTTAGGTGCACAACAGTTTCTAGGTCAGCCCACTTAATATTTAATGGTTACATTTATATTTTGGAATAAAGTGCTTGTGTATGAAAACTATATCTTCCTGTACAAAAAAAATGTGACATTCAGTTTTGTTTCTGAAACTGGAACTGGAATCTTTGAGATTACTCAATAGCTAAATGCAATCAGGTTGATCAAATACTTATTTGTGAAATACTCATATATGCCATACTTGCAATATTTGCAGTCTGCTGAATCTTATTCATTTTGAAATTTGATAGCTTTGCATGTGTGTATATATACTATTTAAAAAAATAATTCTAGTTATTTTTGTTGATAAATCATACTTTATCCAGTTTAATAATTAGATATGTAAGGACGAGGAAAAAGTTATGAAATTGAGGCATATTGTTTTACAGCTGACAGAAAAGGTTGTGTAATATGAAGTTGTTCACTAGCCATCATATTGCTGAGTGGAATATTTTTTTTGGCAATAGACAGATCCCTTAATTAAAATGTGGCTGATGTTAATATAATATTAAGGTTGGCTGTGTTTTTTTAGTTTTTTGTTTAGCGATACAGTGCAGAAACAGGCCCTTTGGCCCACTGCATTTGCGCCGACCAGCAATTCTCTGCAAATTAATATTATCCTACACACACCAAGGACACCAGGTCATCACAAATGGCCTCATTCTTCAGAGAACGGGGATTGCTCTCCCCCACTATTGATGAGGCTCGCACCAGGGTCTCCTCCATACCCCGCAACACTGCCCTCTCTCCCCATTCTCCCACTCGCAAACAGGGCAGAGTCCCCCTGGTCCTCACCTTTCACCCCACCAGCCGGCAAATACAACACATAGTCCTCCGCCAGTTTTTCCACCTCCAATGTGACCCCTCCACCCGCCACATCTTCCCATCTCCCCCCCTGTCTGCCTTCCGCAAAGGACCGCTCCCTCCGCAACTCCCTTGTCCAATTCTTCCCTCCCCTCCCGCTCTACCCCTTCCCCGGGCACTTTCCCTCTCAACCGCAAGAAATGCAACACTTGTCCCTTCACCTCCCCCCTCCACTCCTTTCAGGGACCCAAGCAGTCCTTCCAGGTCCGACAGAGGTTCACCTGCACCTCCTCCAACCCTCATCTACTGCATCCGCTGCTCCAGATGCCAGATGATCTATATCGGTGAGGACCAAGCGGAGGCTTGGCGATCGTTTCGCCGAACACCTCCGCTCGGTCCGCAAAAACCAACCCGACCTCCTGGTGGCTCAGCACTTCAACTCCCCCTCCCATTCCGTTATCCGACCTCTCGGTCCTGGGCCTCCTCCACGGCCAGAGTGAGCAACACCGCAAGTTGGAGGAAACAGCACCTCATTATTCCGCTTGGGGAGTCTGCATCCTTTGGGCTTGAACATGAATTTTCTCAATTCTGTTAGCCCTTGCTGTCTCCTCCCCCCCTCCCACCTCTCCCTCAGCCCTCGGGCCCTGGCATTCCCTCTTATCTCTATCTCCCTCCCCCACCCTAGTCGCACTAGCTTCTCATTTTCACACCACAAACAGCTTACAATGGCTTACAGCCAGTCTGAAGAAGGGTCTCGACCCGAAACGTCGCCTATCTCCTTCGCTCCTTAGATGCTGCTGCACCCGCTGAGTTTCTCCAGCTTTTTGTGTACCCTCGATTCTCCAGCATCTGCAGTTCCTTCTTTAAAGCTTACAATGGCTTGTTCCCTTTATCATCGATACTTTTTTGCATATCTTTCATTCATTGTTCTTTATCTCTGCAACAATCACTGTCTATATCTCGTTTCCCTGATCCCTGACCAGTCTGAAGAAGGGTCTCGACCCGAAACGTCGCCTATCTCCTTCGCCTCTTAGATGCTGCTGCACCCGCTGAGTTTCTCCAGCTTTTTGTGTAACCCACACCAAGGACAATGTTCACATTTACCAAGCCAATTTACCTACATACCTGTACATATTTGGAGTGTGGGAGGAAACAAAAGATCTCGGAGAACACCCATGCGGTCATAGGGAGAATGTACAAACTCTGTACAGACAGAACCCGGATCTTGGGTGCTGTAAGCGCTGTAAGGCAGCAATTCTACCACTACGCCGCCGTGCCGTCCTTTCATTAACCTTTGTTTTTAGTGTGAGTGATTGTTTACCTCTTACAACCCTTTGCACATCAATCATAAACTGGTTTGGGCTGGTGCTCTGTGCTCAATATAATACAATATATATAATTGTATTTAAACTGTTTGAGGCAATGAGGGACTTAGCCATTGAACAATGAGTGTCACAAGTTTACAATTGTTCTCTGTGAAACCCACAAATTGTCACCAGCGATTCATCAATTGCCAGTGAAATTCTATACTTAGCTTTTACAGGACTTCACCACAGTTAATCTTAATCAACTACCAGAACCTTGGCGAGACAATACCTGGAGTATTGTGTGCAGTTTTAGTCTCCTTCCCCAAGAAACAATATACTTGCCATTGAGGAAGTGCAACGAAGGGTGGTGAGATTGTTGAATGAGGAGAAATATTGGTTGATTAGACCGGCACGCACTAAAGATGTGATGAAGGAAATCTAATTGCAATTAAAATAATTTTGTCAAGCACAACAAACTGGATGCAGAGAAGATGTTTACGTTGGTTGGGGGTTTAGAACCAAGGGTAACACTCTCAGGATATGGGTAACACAATTCGGACTGAGATGAGGGAATAGACAATAGACAATAGGTGCACGAGTAGGCCATTCGGCCCTTCGAGCCAGCATCGCCATTCAATGTCATCATGGCTGATCATCCCCATTCAGTACCCCGTTCCTGCCTTCTCCCCATATCCCCTGACTCCGCTATCTTTAAAAGCTGATCTAGCTCTCTCTTGAAAGCATCCAGAGAACCTGTCTCCCCCGCCCTCTGAGGCAGAAAATTCCACAGACTCACCACTCTCTGTGAGTAAAAGTGTTTCCTCGTCTCCGTTCTAAATGGCTTACTCCTTATCCTTAAACTGTGGCCCATGTTTTCTGGACTCCTCCAACATCGGGAACATGTTTCCTGCCTTAAGCGCATCCAAGCCCTTAATAATCTTATATGTTTCAATGAGATACCCTCTCATCCTTCTAAAATGATTCTTCACCCCGAGTGTTAAACCTGCGGTGAAGATTGTGGGGGCCAAGTCACAAAATGAAGGACAGATTTCTGGAGACAAAGGGCAACAAGGAATATGGAGAGAGTGCAGAAATATGTTATCGATATGAATGATCAGGTTTAATGAAAATGAATGGCAGGCAGGTCCGAAGGGCGGAATGGCCTACTCCTACTATTTCAATTTCATGTCTCTTTTTTGACAGAATTTTATAATATGAATGTGGGTTGTTATGTTCTAGTATTGGAAACAGATGCAGTTATGATTTTAAAAGATATTTGTGCATGAAATTATAAAAGACAAATTTGGAGGGTGATGTATGTATTTTAATTTGTTAATTTGATATGAATATTGCTGATGCAGTCAACATTTGTTGTTCATCCCTAATTGCCCCTGAATCAAGTGACTTCAAGTGGAATCAACTATAAAGATGTGTGTAGAATCACCTAAGATCAGAGATGATGTAAAAGTTCACTTAAAAAGATAGACATAGTACAAGTTCTTAAAACCATACAAACCTTTAATTTAACGTCTGACGGGTGCGGACCTAGAGACACAGAGGCAACAGTTTCACGTCTGAATCTCAAGCAGCACACACAAAGAAATACCAGAAAATCCGAGTTGAAATACATGCAGAAATAAAACCAATTGCATGATGTAAAATACAAAACCCATCAGCCACCTCCAAATATGGAGTTGTTTTTCACTCTTTGCCAAAAGCCAGCCATCCCAATTGTGGAGAAGGTACACAGACACCTTAAGGTCTTCACTACTTTATTAATCATACATCATATAGCCCTAGCTGTACGTGGTCTGTCACGATCACCAGAGAGAGAGCTAGGGGCATGTGGGTTACAATTATACTAACTAGTGGGGGGGTGGTTAGCATAGACATCGTCACTATCAATTAAAGGTGTATACACATATCATCTACATCCTTCCTCTACCAAAACAAACAGTGAGTGACAGGGCGACCACGTCTCATGCGCTAGGGTAAATGTAAACAGTAAAGCACAGGAATACAGGATCACACGTAATCGCCGTAATGGACCGGCGGCCTGACCAGGCGACCAGACCGGGTCCGCACCTCGGCTTCACCTCCTTCCCCGATGGGAGCAAGCGGGGACAATGCCGGGGCATGGTGGGGGCTACGGACAGGAGAACCCCTGGGCGATGAAGGCAATCTGGGGGGGGGGACGGCGAAGAGTAGGGTGAGGAAGCCAGAGGAAAGCGGGGAGAACGCAGCCGGGAGGCGGACGGAGGGGTGACGGGGGGGGGGGAGGGTGACCCAGAGGAACGGGCAATGCAAAGCACTGGGCCGTGACAGTGCAGTGGGGGGGGGGCATACGGAGCCAGGCGGGGAGAGAGAGGGCTCGTTCACGAGCCGGAGGTGCTGGTGGGACCGGCGGTATACCCTTCCGTCGTGGTTGACAAGGTACGAACGAGGGGAATGGCAGCAGACTAAACCGACGACACGGCCAGTTTGGAAATCAATCTAAATCCAACTAGACGAAATATTTATTTTTACTCACCTGTACATAAAACCTATTCAAGAATAGATTATTTTTTGGTAGACTCTAAACTCATATCACTTACTTACAATTCAAAATACCATAATATTACAATCTCAGATCACGCACCTTTAACATTTATGATTAAAATAAATGGTAAAATGGAAAAACAGGGACAATGGAGATTTAACCCACAAATTTTAAAAGACAAAGTAACTCAGGAATATATTATAGAACAGATCAAGATTTTCTTTGAAATAAATGATAAATCGGAAATATCTTCTTCACTTTTATGGGAAACTTTTAAAGCATATGCCCGTGGAATTATGATTTCTTCTCAAGCATTTTATAATAAAGAGAATCGGAGGGAACAACAGGAATTGGAAAAGGAGATTAAACAATTAGACAAAGAGAATGCAGCTAATCCATCCATAACAAAACATAACAAAATAGCTGCACTGAAATATAAATTAAATAAAATATACTCAGATCAAATTTTGGACAGAAATATTTAAGATAATTTTGAATGTTGTTAATATGAATCTGACCCCTGACTCAAAATTAATAATATTGGGAATATTAGAAACAGATCAATTAATAACAACGAATCAAATATTTTTTATTGATTACAGTTTAATAATTGGGAAAAAATTAATATTGAAATTCTGGAAAGGTCCTACATCCCCCACAACCAAAATGTGGATTACAGGAATGTCGGAGACTTCATCTGGAAAGATTAAGGCTTGTCCTACTGGACAAGTTGGATCTTTTCAGAGGGATATGGTCTCCATTTATTGAATATTTAAAGGGTCAAAATGGCTCGGTGTGAGAGTCTGACTGAAGCTGAATAAAGGAATGGATGAAGAATCATACATAACAAATCATGGATATATCTCCAATGATGGATAACCTGTTTAACACCACTCATTTTTTTTTTGGATTTTCTGTTTTTACTTTATTTTTCTCTATTATTTCCTATCTGCAATAAAAACAAAAAAAAATGTATAGAAATACAAATAAGACATAACTGTTAATATTAATAATATTAAGAATGTATGTGACAAGTATATTCTTTTAATATGTACTTACGTCTAATTAAAATATTTAACAAAAAAAAACAATTGCATGATGTAATTACAAAAACCATCAGCCACCTCCAAATATGTAGTTGTTTTTCATTCCTTGCCAAAGGAGTTGTCATGATGGGAGTTGTCCAAATCCCATCATGCATTACAATTGGCTTTTTACAACAGGAAAGCTTAAATATGACAACAATCAATTAATAACTAACTCTTTCAATGAAGGACATTATTGAACCAGGTGCTTTTATCACAACCCTATGGTTTCATAGTTGTTTTTACTGGATGGTAGTTGAGAGAAATAGATGTGTACAGGCAATCTCTGGGTTACAACAGGGTACCATTCCTGAGAACTGTTTGTAACCTGAACCTTTTCTAAGTTGGAAATGAATAAAACCAGCACACGGAAGAGGATCGTTGAAACAGCTATGCAGGAGAGTGTTAAAGAAGGAACTGCAGATGCTGGAGAATCGAGGGTACACAAAAGGCTGGAGAAACTCAGCGGGTGCAGCAGCATATAAGGAGCGAAGAAGATAGGCGACGTTTCTGGTTCGAGACCCTTCTTCAGACTGGTCAGGGATCAGGGAAACGAGAGATATAGATGGTGATGTGGAGAGATAAAGAACAATGAATGAAAGATATGCAAAAAAGTATCGATGATAAAGGGAACATTGTAAGCTGTTTGTAGTGTGAAAATGGGAAGCTAGTGCGACTAGGGTGGGGGAGAGAGATAGAGAGAGAGGGAATGCCAGGGCCCGAGGGCAGAGGGAGAGGTGGGAAGGGGAAGAGACAGCAAGGGTTAACAGAATTGAGAAAATTCAATGTTTAAGCCCAGAGGATGCAGACTCCCCAAGCGGAATATGAGGTGCTGTTCCTCCAACTTGCGGTGTTGCTCACTCTGGCCATGGAGGAGGCCCAGGACCGAGAAGTCGGATACGGAATGGGAATACAGGAGAGTGAGCAGGAATGGGAAGAGCGGTCACCAGCCAGCCTCAATGACTGTGACTGAGCGAGTGAGTCTGCTCAGCGCTCCCAACTCTGCTCCGTTCCACGCTGCCCCCGACTGTTGCAGCTCATTCATGTCAGTGTTTCCATAAATCAGGTGTTTGTACTCGGGGAGAGCCAGCACATGAAGGTCATGAACATATTGATGCTTACATTTGCAAAAATGAGAAAGTGCTAATTAATTCCACCTTGTGCCTTCAGTATTTTCAGTGGAGATTGACTTGTGTGCGAGTGGGAGGTCTTCAATGCAGGATGCATTAATTTCTTGTACATTCCTTTGGGATTGTGTAACATCAATCTTCGTCCTGCATATGGTGTGCACAGCCTAAAGTTGTAGGTCAACTTGTTCTATTTGATCTTGTTTGTACATTTCGGGTTGATTGCATTGGTCGAAACGGGGTGGACCACGAGGAGGTTGCAATCTCCCACCCCATAACATCAATGATAAACCGACAATTCATAGAATAAAAATTGTGAGATTTGCTTCACTTCCAGGATATGTTTTTTTCAGGGATGCTTGTAATAATTGTTTTATCAGATTATCGGTCTTGGCTGTGAAAATTCATCCCATGCACAGTTTATTTTGTGTCAAATCACAGTCTTGTTTGACTACACAAGCCTCCATAAATACTGAATCACCAGCTATAAAACGGTGTCCATTATGGATACCACTGATTCCTATGTCAACTCGAGATCTCTTGAAGGTTAACCATTTTGGATTTGCAGATGGCAAATAGAGTGTTTTGATTGCTATGAAGTCTGATGTGTTTTGTTTAATGCTTTATTAAGATGATTCTTTTTTGACCATGGGTTGTTCCATGGTTGTGACTTCAAATGACTGCATTGCAAATGAATTGCTGGCTTTCCTGATGATTATCACTTTTCACAAGAATTGCATCCGCTAGCTGCAGTGGCATAGATCTGACTGTATGTTTCCCTGCATTTGCAGCTGCTTTTCTTGGCTTTGACTCACTTGCACGGCCGTTGCTAACCTCGCATGTGGGTTATTTCCTGAAGACATGTTTGTATGCGTTGTGCAACAATGAATGCAGCATAATACTGCATTCCTAACAATCGTACTACTGCATAAGTAATACTCCGGTATTTTCATCATTTGGATTTTGACATTAAAACTCTTGACTTTCTTTAGCATTTACATAAATCACTGTACTTCATCATTGGTGCTTGCCCAGCGAAATGTGGTTTTGCAATGTGTGAGATGTAAATAGTTGGCAAATTTCCTGATGTCGTCATTGTTAAATTGGTTGGAAAGAACTGCAGATGCTGGTTTAAATCAAAAGTAGACACAAAATACTGGAGTAACTCAGCGGGACAGGCAGCATCTCTGGATAGAAGGAATGGGTGACGTTTTGAGTCAAGACCCTTCTTCAGACTGATCTTTGGGTTGAGACCCACCCTCAGACTGAAGAAGGGTCTCGACCTGAAATGTCACCCATTTCTTCTCTCCAGGGATGCTGCCTGTCCCACTGAGTTAAGGGCCTGTCCCACTTGGGTGTCATTTGCGCGTCACGCAGGTGGCGCATGAAGATATTGTGAATCCCAAAATCCTGGGGTGCCGCGCGTGACCCAGCCTATGTCACTACACACCATGTGCAAGTAATGCACGCCATGCGTGCATTGTGACGCATAAATTATGTTGCGTAAATGATGTTGCGTAAATGATGCGCAAATGGGATAGGCCTATAACTTCAGCATATTGTTAAATTGTTTTTTGCAGATATGTCATTTATTTAGCTGACACGTTAAAAAATTTGTTGATTGCATCCAACCAAACAATTTCTTCAAAACATGCCTTCTCCTTTAACAACAATTTCATTTTGTAATGGTTCCTCATCAACCTTTGAGAATATTTTCCATAACATGGTGACAGTGGAATGATAAAGTGATTATCACAGACCACAAGATCTGCTGTAAGTGCGACCACGGCGAACATTATGCAATATTCTCCGAGGGTGTTGGTTCCACTTCTGTAACTGAACTGTCATTGTAATCAGTGACAGAACAAATTGAGGCTGCAACAAAGCAAGATATTGCATTTGTGCACATCTGCTAATGGTGTGTAGATATGATTAAATATTCAGCCCCTGATGCAAACATGTTGCTTGCCTCCAAGCTAATTGAACAGACTCACAATCAACTTCTAATCACAATTACAAAGTTTCCATTATACAGATGCAAAATAAGAATGTCTAAAATAACAGACTCTGAATGACATTGTTCCACAGGCATTAGCAATCTTCTTTATGTAATCTCTGTACTGCTACTCTCTGTGTTCTACTTGAATCCATCCAGTCAGTTAATGATCACAGAATACCACATCTCAGCACTCTTTTTGAAGAATATAATAAAACCCAGCCAAAGTCAGTTTTTGCTGCAAATCTTGCTGATATCAGAGTGCAGTACTAGTCATTTATTAATTAATTTTAACCTAATCTACCGCATCAGTGTTTCTGATGTGGCTTGCATTACATCGGCGAGACCAAGCATAGATTATTTGTATATATTATATACAATTATCTATATTACTAAAAGTCTGATCTTGACCACTGTTATTCTGTATATTGATTTTAGAAAAAATGCTGCCACTTATGGCTGTGATTTTTGGCCATCCTACTCGGAGTCCCCCTCCACTACGCAGGACGAGGATTTTTCCCATTGATTAAAAATAAATGAGTTATTAGTGTTTAAAAATGTTGAGATTCTCTCTGCTGAAGGCCACGCCCCTTCCGGAGGGACATTAAAACCCGGAAGTGTTGAGTGCCTCAGTCAGTCTCTGCAAGATGGGGGAGCGAGAGGGTCACGTCTCTCAGTCTGAGCTGTAAATAACACTGAATACATGTCTACTAAACTGTGAGTGGTTTTACTGACCTGTCAGTGCCCTTAATGTGGTTTGAAAATATAATTTGGAAATGCTAAAGCTGTGTTGCCTTTGGTTTGGAAATGCTAAAGCTGTGTTGCCTAATTAAAGTTGCGTTGCCCAATTAAAGTTGTGTTGCCGAATTAAAGTTGCCTTGCCTTCTATATAATTAAATGTCTAATCTTGACCACTTCCTGTTTGTGCTTTATATTGATTTTAGAAAAAAAGCTGCCATGTACGGCCGTGATTTTTGCCCATCTTACTCAGTCCCCCTCCGTCAAGGATTTTTCCCATCGTTGATAAATAAAAGAGTTATGAGTGTTTAAAATATGTTGAGATTCTCTCTCCTGCCACTCCCCTTCTGGTGGGGGGGGGGACGGGGACAGGGGGACTATAAAACCCAGAAGTGTGGGCGTGGCTCAGTCCCTGCAAGATGGAGGAGGAAGAAGTCACAAATCGCTGTCTTTACTGGCTTTGCACCCTACTTGAAATGGTATGAAACCGCACGAATTTGGTGGCCTTACACCCTGCTTGAAGTGGTAAGAAACTGCACGAATTTGGTGGCCTTGCACCCTGCTTGAAATGGAATTTCAAGGAAAAGCCGCGAGTCAACTGCCAGCCCACCAGCCGTGAGTGAGTGAGCAGCCAGCACAACAGGCTTGAGTGACTGAGTCGCCAGCCCAAGAATCCATTCGGCCCATACTAGCCCTCTGGAAACCAGTCCCTTCAGCCCACAACACCCATACTAGCACTCCAGAAAGCACCGCCCTCCACTGGCCACCAATATTAGAATTGGTGGAGAGGTGGAATATTGCGTTGGGGGACCAGTCCTCCCGTGTGATGCTGGGACCCAACGGGTCCCAGTTAGTCTAGTATTACATATGTATTTCACCAAATACTTGTGGTTGGTCCGCCAAGGTGTACTAAATCGTTTTAACTCTTGTTCCCATTCCCACACTGACCCCTGTGTCTTGGGCCTCCTCTATTGTCAGAATGAAGCTTCGTGCAAACTGGAGGAACAGCATCTTATATTTCGCTTTGGTAGCTTACAACCCAATGGTATGAACATTGAGTTCCCTAATTCTAGGTCATGTCTTACAATGCCCCTCCATCCCCCACTCCTTTCTCCACCCACCCCTTCCCCCGTGCCCCACCTGAACATGCAGCTATTTCTTTCATCCTGCTCTCTCTACTCCACATTCCTTGCTCGTGTTTCACAACTTACAACTCTTCAATCGTGTCGCACCTTCTTGTTTTTATCTCTGGCCTTGGTTTCAATTATCCAAAACATCAAAAACCCTTCTTGCCTGTGCCCACCTATCACCTTTGTTCTGCCTCTCCGGGTCCTTTTCAGGATGGCAGACAGTGACTAGTGGGGTGCCGCAAGGCTCAGTGCTGGGACCCCAGCTATTTACAATATACATTAATGATTTGGACGAGGGAATTAAATGCAACATCTCGAAGTTTGCGGATGACACGAAGCTGGGGGGCAGTGTTAGCTGTGAGGAAGATGCTAGGAGGCTGCAGGATGACTTGGATAGACTGGGTGAGTGGGCAAATGCATGGCAGATGCAGTATAATGAGGATAAATGTGAGGTTATCCACTTTGGTGGCAAAAACAGGAAGGTAGACTATTATTTGAATGGTGACCGATTAGGAAAAGGGGAGATGCAGCGAGACCTGGGTGTCATGGTACACCAGTCATTGAAAGTAGGCATGCAGGTGCAGCAGGCTGTGAAGAAAGCGAATGGTATGTTGGCATTCATAGCAAAAGGATTTGAGTACAAGAGCAGGGAGGTTCTACTGCAGATGTACAGGGTCTTGGTGAGGCCACACCTGGAGTATTGCATACAGTTTTGGTCTCCTAATCTGAGGAAAGACATTCTTGCCATAGAGGGCGTACAGAGAAGGTTCACGAGACTGATTCCTGGGATGGCACGACTTCCATATGAAGAAAGACTGGATAGACTTGGCTTGTACTCGCTGGAATTTAGAAGATTGAGGGGTGATCTCATAGAGACTTACAAAATTCCTAAGGGGTTGGACAGGCTAGATGCAGGAAGATTGTTCCCGATGTTGGGGAAGTCCAGGACAAGGGGTCACAGTTTAAGGATAAGGGGGAAGTCTTTTAGGACCGAGATGAGAAAATCGTTTTTCACACAGAGAGTGGTGAATCTGTGGAATTCTCTGCCACAGAAGGTAGTTGAGGCCAGTTCGTTGGCCATATTTAAGAGGGAGTTGGATGTGGCCCTTGTCGCTGAAGGGATCAGGGGGTATGGAGAGAAGGCAGGTACAGGATACTGAATTGGATGATCAGCCATGATCATATTGAATGGCGGTGCAGGCTCGAAGGGCTGAATGGCCTGCTCCTGCACCTAATTTCTATGTTTCTATGTTTCCTCTCACCGATCTTTCTCGCCCCCCCACTATCAGTCTGACGAAGGGTCCCGACCAGAAACATCACCTATCCATTTTTTCCCAAATATGCTGCCTGATCCCCCTGAGTTGCTCTTGCACTTTATGTCCTTTTGTATAAACCATCATTTGCAGTTCCTTGTTTCTTTATTTATCAATTAACATTTGACTGGCTTTGTTGTACTTTGTAAGAAAGACAGCAGGATCAACAGGCTAATGTGTGTAAAAAGCTGTTTGGCATTCATTTTGGGATTCATTTTGATATGATCATCAGAGCCCATCAGTGCATCAGGAAAGGAGGCTGTTTGTGGAATTTCCATAGTCTTTTAGAAGCCAAGAGGATGCAGTGATGGACAGCAAGTTTGTAGAAGCATTGGTTTTCAACACATCCATGTGACAATTGATTTGTGCTCCCTATGTCTTGGACTTTGCCACTTACGATCAGCTTTCATCACTGCCGCCCATCCTCTTAGCAACTCATGAGGCCTAACTCATTCAACTAGTTAAGATTCCTGGCATTTGTACCATCCCTCATCCTATTCTTCCATTGGAACAAAATAAATAACTGCAGTGCATTGAGCAAGGGAAGCTAACTGAATGCGTAGCTGTAAAGCAAGAAATAAGAGAATTGCAAGTACCCTGAGTGAAGAGAAAGAACCCTGACGGAAGTCATTGCCTGCAGTGAGTAATATTATGAATATGTTTTCAATGTCTCTGACAGAACAGTTCATCATGGTTCATGAGGACCTTGGAAACTGTATGATTTCTGCTATTTCATTGCAAAGTTGCCTCTGTCCTAAATGCATCGGAACCTCCTGCATGCATGAGCCGCTGAGGAATTTATTAACTCTGGAACAGCATGATTAGAATGACCGATGTGAGAATACTCAGGCTGGAATTGTACGCCACTGAAATTTTACATGGTCAACCCGCCAATCTCCACCTCATTCTAGATCCTGCTGGTCTGATATTTATAATTAACCCTTTCACAAGAGTTTATGTATTCATAAAAGTTGGCTTAAGCCACTAAAGGGCAATAAACGTTTGCCTTGTTGTTCCTATATCTGATAATAAAATGTAACCCATTGAGGAAGCTCCAGTATTTACGTTCCAGCCACGCCTTGGTATGTATTGAGTGAACAGCTAAGTGCATCTTAGAGTGCTGAGGCAATACACCAAGTTTAACAGCAGGTATGGGGCGTTTGTCTCTGAACACAGTCCTGACAATGGGAACTTGTTGCATACTTGGACACTTCCAAAATTTGGCAAACAGCCTTTGGTTATTTATGAAAGTTACCAGGCCCAGGTTAATTTGTCTTTTCTCAGGCCTCTTCTGAACCAAGGCAAGGTGATGGTTAATGTGCTGCCTGCTTTTTAGGCAACACTGTCCCAAATTTCTTCCCACCCAGACAGGATCCTGAATTTAGGAAGGAGGAGGTTCCCGTGTGCAGTTCCCAAATACTTAGTGGTTACAGAAGAGTTTTAGTTACATATTTTTGTTCAATATATATTTTTTAATTAATTATAATTGTACAATTATACTTAAGCTTTCATTAAACTTAATGTGATGTATTTTTACTTCATCTAGAACACCTAAACACTTGAATTGCAAAATATATTGATTTCAATAGAGCAGAATGTGCAGACATTTAGTGTAGTTGGCAGTTGATAATCTCACGAGCATTTAGTACTGGGGACTGATAAATAATTTTATTTCCAAAACTCTCAGTTGTAAACTTTAAGATGCATGGCAAGGTTTATCATGAATGAACGCAGAGATCTGCAGTGTTTGTTGGAAGGAGAAAAGTCACAGTTGTTCTTCAGCTGTTGGTTGCTATTGAAATGGGAAAAGCGTGCTATCCTTCATGCTCTTTTTGGGTATATTCTGTGGCATTTGTGCAGGACAAAGCTGATAACTTATGCTGGTTGCTGTGAGATATCAGATTGATTGAGTCCACCCAATAAGTTGTCACTCTGATACTTTACACCCATGAAAACAGAAGATGACGACATGGTGAATTGCTGAATGGAAGAAGCATCTTCAACCAACTATTCTATTCGAGGATACTGGGGTGATTTTGTGGGTTAAGTGCCAATGTATCTCTGACAAGGTAGCAAAGAAGGTCATAAGGGATAGGAGTATAAGTAGGCCATTCGGCCCAACAAGTCCACTCCGGCATTCAATCATGGCTGATTTATCTCTCTCTCCTGCCTTCTCCCGATAACCTCTGACACCTGTACTAATCAAGAAGATTGATTAGTACGGGGATTGTTCTAGCCTTGAGCACACTGGATGATCATACTCGTAAACTCCCTCAAGGTGGCCATGTAATGATGTCATGACCGGTGGCCTCTGATAGTTAGATTATCCTCCAGTGCTGTTGACACTACCTCATTTTCGTATCATTGCTCTTATTCAACAAGCAAAGAAATAGATGTGAGATCTTGTTAAATGCACACATTTGTTTATCTCGTTTAATAATGCATCCACTTTCCTGCTGCAATTTCTGAGATTGAGCCATTGTTTCAGATGACTTGGCATAAAGGAGGCAATGTCTTTTAGGGAATAACTTGTCACATGGAAGCATGGAAAAAGGAACTCCTGTGGCGTTCCGTCCAGCATCTTGGTGGAACCAGTCTGTTGCTGAAGGTGCTACTCAGGTTGACCAGTGAATCATGGAGGGGGTGAGCTGTATTGTCCAGGATGCTCCGCAGTTTGAGGAGCATCCTCCCCTTCAGAGCCCCCATCTCCACATGCTGGCAATGAAACGCCCAACTCAAGTACAAAGTCAACAGAGCTTCACCCATGCTCCTCTGGGGAGATCAGACCCTGGACAGCTTTTATCTGGTCAAGAGATGTAGTGTGTAATGGAGATGAGGTTGCCTTCCACTCCTGTGACCACTTGGTGGCTATCCTTGGTGCCTTTGCCCTGCTGCCCCAGCACACGACAGTGAAGAAGATGGCTCTGGCTACCACCGATTGGTAGAATATCTGCAGCATCTTACTGCAGACATTGAAGGAGTGTTTTAGTTGGTGGCACGATCCAGACAACAACCAGGCCTTGGATAATGTTGTGCCCAGGCCTGTATCTGAAAGAGCCTCTTTGTTTTTCTGAGACAGAAACTGGGGAGTTGAGTCTTCTCTGCTGTCAAGGTATCACAAATTTAAAACGTTTATAACTCTCTGACATTCAGAAATAATTAAAAAATATCAGAATCAGATTTTATTCGCCAAGTATGTTTTGCAATATACGAGGAATTTCACTGGCCAGGTCAGTCATATAATTAAAAGCAACAAACTCAAAAACACATTTTAACATGAACATCCACCACGGTGACTCCTACACATTCCTCACTGTGATGGACGGCGAAATAAATTTCAAGTCTCTTCCTTTTGTTCTTCCTTGGTCGGGGGCCTTGAGCCCCCGTTGACAGGATGATCTTGACTCCCATAGCCGGCAGTGTTCGGGCTCTCCGCGTCGAGGCGTTCAGCTCCTGCATCAGGGGGATGTCAGCTTCCCCTTGCCTGGCGATCGAACCTCGAGTCCGGGCTGGACGAACCTTCTGCGGCGTTGGGGCTCCCAACTCGGCCTCTCCCGAGACTGCGAGCCCTTGATTGTAAGTTCGCAGGCCGCGGTGGGAGTGATCCCAGGCAAGTGAACCACTTTGATGTTAAGTCCGCGCCCTGTGGTGGGGCTCACAACAGTCCGAGGTGGCTCTCAGCTCCAGTGATGGTAGGCCACAGAGCCCGGAGTATGTGATCTGAAAATTGATCACATCTCTGGGAAGGTAAGAACTTGAAAAAAGTTTCCCCCGATTCCCTCCCCCCTCCCCCCTCCCCCCACATAAAACAAACCGAACAACATAAAAACAAACCTTTAACAGACGCTAAAAATAACAAAAAGGTGAAAAAACAAACACTCTGCCGGCAGGGCTGGCCAGCTCCCCAGCGCGCCCCTGGTGGTCTTTTAAAGTTGAAGTAAATATTTTTTAAAAGGCTGCACTAAAAACAGTTAATTAAAAACAAATAGTAGCACTTGGAAATAATGTAAAAAAATCTGAAGCATGATGATTAAAAACCAAAATAACTTTCCTCCCCTTTAGTTCCAGACCTAAAAGCCCCATCCAAATAGCTGCTTGATGAACATTCTTGCTAATTCATCCCTACTTCCAGAATGGTTTTTAAGATCTACTCTAAGTTGCATCCCATTCTACTTGGATCTACTTCCAGAATGGGAAGTACCTCAAGACCTATTGCTTTTTTAAATGTGGTATTTAAATGAAATTAAGAAAATGCTTATTATGATTACATTTAATCTCAATTACTTGCCATTGGCATTCTGCAGAGTCCTTTCAATGTTTGAAACATTTTGAAGAAGGGTCCTGACCCGAAATGTCACCCAACCGTTTTGTCTAGAGATTTGAAATATTTAATACTGGCATTATGAATATTAACAATATAACATTATAATTATATAATTGTTATATAAATATAACATTATAAATTTGTTGCAAAAACTAAGGAGATAGTGTTAAAGAAGTTCAACTATTTTAGAGGTGTTATATTCCGGACAGCAGAATGAATAACAACTTCCATGCAGGCTGGCTGGATCACAAGATAGTTTATTACCCAACATTCCCTACTTATATACAACACCAACTCATTAGCATATACATGAATATGCATGAATACATTACACTGTTCTCCTTTTTTTAAGTATTAAATCTAAGTTACAGTTTTCTTGGTATGATACTTGATTTAAACTAGTGTTCATTAAATTTTAAATGATAACACAATATATTTATTTTACATATTTACACATTTTCATTCTACCTAGACAGTGATTTACTTAACTTAAAAACATAATCTGACTACTGGTTTACGGATCCTGCCTGATCGTCTAACAGTAACAGGTGTAACAGGTTTAGGTGTTGACTCAACTGTAGGCTTGTTTGGCTCTGTTTTAGTATTCTGACTTTGACCAGAGGAATCTGTTTCTTTGTCTGCACTGACTGAACTTTGTGTTTCAATCACAGTTGGCTCTTCCAACTCACTTTCTGATAAAGACTCAGGGATTAGGACTTCATGTTCAGTTTTTTGTTCATCTTTGGAATCATTTGATCAACATGAACACTTTTGATCCTATCTCCAACTTCAACTAAGTATCTTTTTGTTCCACACACTTCCATTATTTTCCCAAACTCCCATTTGTCTCAACTGGACTTGTTGGGAGGACGGAGAACACAAACCTGCTCATCTGGCTTGAAGTGCCACTCCTTTTTGTGGGAGTCAAAATGGCGTTTCTGACTTAATTGTTTTTGTTTAACTCTCAAAGCCAAATTGGGTTGGACTAGACTTAGGCGTATTCTTAGCCTTCTCGTCATCAACAGTTCTGCAGGTGAGTAACCTGTTGTTGTGTGTGGTGTGTTTCTGTACTTCAGCAAGAAACTAGCCTAATGATGTTTCATGCTGAGATTTGAACTACCCTGCAAAACGTCTTTGACAACTCCAACAGACCTTTCCACCGCCCCATTGGAGGCTGGATAGTATGGGGGAACCAGTGTGTGTTTTATACAATTCCGCTGCATGAACTCTTTGAACTGTTCTGAACGAAACTAAGGCCCGTTATCAGAAACAAGTTCTTCCGGTAAACCATGGCATTAAAAATGCATCTCAACTCATCTATGGTACACTCAGTAGTAATGTTTGACCTCATATGCTTAACCTCAATCCATTTGGAATGACTATCTACCAGCACCAGAAAGTGATCATTACCGTTTTCACAAAAATCTGCATGAATTCTCTGAAAAGGTCTATTTGGCCATGAACAGGGTTGCAGTGGTGTTTTTGGTGGTTTACTCCGGCAATTTTGGCAGACGCTACATTTGCTCTCCAGTGACTCAATGTCACTGTCAATACCAGGCCAATACACAAAACTTCTGGCAATTGACTTCATTCTTACTATGCCAGGATGTTCGGCATGAAGTTCGTTCATAATTTTGTTTCTCAAAGACTCTGGTACAACCACTCTGTAACCCCACTTAATGCATCCATGCTCACATGATAATTCATGGTGTCGATTATGGAAAGGCTTCAGCTCAACTGAGTTCAATCCACTATCGATTTCAGTCCAACCATTCAATGTCTGTTCATAGACCCACTTCAGCACATTGTCTTTCTCTGTTTCTGCTGCAATTTCTGTTGCAGTCACTGGAAAGTCTTCATCTACAACTTGCATTGTGTAGATTGAGTTCTCACTTCCCATGTCAGAGTTCTCATGGGGCAACTGGGCCAAAGCATTTGCAACTGCGTTGCGCTTGGAGCTTCTGTACTCCACCTTGTAGTCATACTGGGACAGCAAAATTGCCCAGCGCTGCATCCTTGATGCCGCCATGGAAGGTATAGCTTGGGACCCAGTATCACTAATAGTGGCTTGTGATCAGTCACCAGGATGAATGGTCTGCCGAGAAGAAACTGGTGGAATTTTTGTTGATTCCGAACACGATGCTGAGTGCTTCCTTTTCTATCAGCGCATAATTGCGTTCACTTGATGACAGGGTGCGTGATGCAAAAGCAATAGGCTTTTCCTGTCCGTCATTCATTACGTGGGAGATCACTGCACCTACACCATAACTTGAAGCATCACAAGCAAGTTTCATCTCGCGTGCTGTATCATAGTGAACAAGAAGTTTGTCACTTTTCAAGTTTTCACACCATAGGGCAGCTTTGTATATGAATACAAGCCCTTATGTGTGTTGATAGTCAAATACTGCTGACTTTCCTTATCGACATTGAGTTGGGCGTAAGCGCGAGACAAATCCAGTTTAGTGAAGACTCTTGCTCCGCTAAGTTCTGCGTACGATGTTCAGGCCCGCTCCCCGGGGTGATATAAGTCCAACGTTGGGGCTGGAGGACGTCCTCAGCGGCCTGGACCCCGAGTCGGCCCCCTTCCTACCGGAGTCCGCGGCTCCCAAAGTCCACTGGCCACGCCGGGTGGGGATGCAACGCTGGAGGCCCTCGGCAAAGGGCCCCAGGACTCCACGATGACGGTCAGCGACGCCCGCGTTGGAAGCTCTCTAAACCAGAGCTCCACGATGTTGGAGCAGCGGCCCAACGCTCCGGAGTTCCAACGGCGACCCAGGTAGGCATCGCCAGCTCCGTGGTGACTCCAGCGCCGTGCCGCCACTGTTGCAGCTCTGGTCCGGTTCCCGGCAGGAAAGGCCGCTCCGATCCAGGAGGTAGGCCGCGAGGTGGGGGGAGGGGGGGGGGGGGGGTGAGGACGCGACTCGGAGAAATAGTCGCGTCCCCGCCAGGAAGTGACTGGGAGTTAGTTTCCCCCTTACCCTGCCCCCCTCCCCCACATAGAAAAGTTAAATATTCCCCCAAACACAAACTTTAAACTGACTAAAAATAAAAAAAGATGGAAAAATAAACGGGCTGCAGGCAGAGGCTGCTGGCAGTCCAGCGCCCCCTAGCGTTGGGCTCTAATCTGTCGAGTTCTTCCTCCACTTGCTTTAGTGCATATGGGACAGGTCTTGGTCTACAATACACAGGTCTCACATCTTGCTTAAGTCGAATGTGTGCAGAGTGCCCTGTTATTCCCGTGTCACTGTCAGCAAAAATGTTTGCATGTTTGCTTATGACGTTTTCAAGACGTGATTTGGACAAATTGACGCTGAAAATGTTCTTCCAGTCTAATTTTATTCTACTCAGCCAATCCTTTCCAAGGAGGGTTGGTTTATTTCTGTAACTGGCTACTATGATGGGCAGTGTTGCCGACTGACCATTATGCTGAACTTTACATTTCATTTGTCCACAAGTCTCCAAAACTTCGCCCGAGTAGGTTCTCAGCTTGACCTTACTCTCAAACAATGGTATCTATGGGAACTTTGTTTCGTACAGGTCTTTGCTCATGCCCGAACAATCTGCTGCCGTGTCAATACACATATCGATTAACTGTTCATTAATCAATAGTTTAGTTCGAAAGTCCTTGCCTTGGCTGGTTGTAGGCTTATCGATGTTGGTTGCATAAATGGTGTACAACCCAAGTTAATTTACATCTGGGTTCACCTCCAAGTTGTGAACTTCTCTCTGGTGTTGTTGCTTGATTCCCGCAGATTGTTGGTTTCCTGTTTTATGGTTGGCCCAACATGCTGAGGCGATATGGCCTTTCTTCTGGCAGTTATAGCACTTGGCCATTTTGGACTGACAAAATTGGGATGAGTGATTACCGTTGCAACGATAACAACTGGCTGAACTTGGCTCCCCGCCATATTTCGCTTTTGGTTTAGCGTCTCTTCGTTTGGCCATAGGTACTGCCTTGTGACTGTAAACGGCCACTGCAGTTCATGGTGGGCGAAACTCGCAAGCATTCTTTGATGCCTCTCCATTGTGGTAGCAATCTTGCATGCTTTCTCGAATGTAAGATCTGGAGTGTTCATCAGTTTGGACTGAATTCGTTCATCCACTAGACCACAAACAAATCTGTCACGTAGTGCTCGTCCAAGAAATGTTCCAAAGTTACAGTGTAAACTTAAGTTTTTCAAGGCAACAATGTACTCATTGATTGTCTCATTCTGCTTCTGGTTTCTAGTGCCAAATTTATAGCTTTCTGCAATTTCCAGAGGCTTTGGGTTGAAGCGCTCCTCCAACTTATTTATAATGTCATTGAATGGCACGTCTTTTGCCTTTAAGGGTGCAAGGAGATTCACGAGTGTGCCGTACACTTCAGGACCAATCTCTGTGAGCAGAATCGCTTTAATGCGTTCGCAAACTGCCCCATTTGTTTCAGCCACTATCTTCACCACTAATCTCCAATATATTGTTTGCCATGAAAAACATGTTTGCTCTCTCCATACAGGAGCTGAACGGCTCTCTACTCTTGTCAAAAATGCCAAGGTTTCCAATGTAGCCCGTCGACGCTGCCATCGTGTCATTCTCTTTTTTTAAAATAAAAGGTCCATTCAAAAACCCCAAATTCCTGTCAGTTCTGGTGTAGCAATTCACCTAAAACTTAGCTGTACAAAGACTATTCAGCTTGAGGAATTCGACAAAAAAACTCGGTCTAAAATGTTATACACTCCTCAAGGACGACATCTTGCCACGTAGACACAACATAGAGATAGCCTGACGAACTCTCGCCAATTTATCCAGCTGCTGTTTTAAACTACAGCCCCCTGCATAGAAGGATCTGCAGGCCTCTCATGTCCAGCTCGCAAACAACTGCGACACAACTCCGTATTTACTGTTTAAACTGTTAAACAATCCTGCATGTTGTAAAACAGCCCTGCACTGTATTTAAAGGATGAGTTCACTAACTCTATCCCATCCTCGTCGCCAATTTTGTTATATTTCGGACAGCAGAATGAATAACAACTTATACACATGCTGGCTGGATTACAAGAGAGTTTATAACCCAACATTCCCTACTTATATACAACACCAACTCATTAGCATATACATGAATATGCATGAATACATTACAAGAGGATAAATATTTCCAACCAGTTTCTCCACAAACTGCATTTTCGCATGAGTCTCTGTGGATGTCCATTGTGTCCAATGTAAAATGCAGATTAATCTCTAATTGCATCGATCCTCAGTAATGGTTTTTATCTGAGGCTTGAATGGACCAGAAATTGTGGTTTCTTAGCCTGGCCATAGCCATCAGGTCCGGTGATGACAGAATGCAAGTTTCAACATCTTTTTAAGGCTTTGTAGTTCATACAGTAAGTATTGTTTGAGTTCCCGTAGCATTTTGCGCAGTGAATATTGCACAGCTAATGTCCAGTGCATGTTGCACAACATTGCATTAATAAGGTGATGGGAGGAACAGCAGCAATATCAGGGATTCTCAGATGAGGAAAGTCAAGGAGAGATGAATTTCGAGTACCTTTCAGCTAGAAAAGGCAGAGTGCTGGAGTAACAGCCGGGCAGGCAGCATCTCTGGAGAACGTGGATAGGTGACAGGTTCACAATTTATGGGAGTAGAATTGGGCCATTCGGCCCATTGAGTCTATTCTGACATTTCAATCATAGCTGATCTCTGCCTCCTAATCCCATTTTCCTGCCTTCTCCCCATAACCCTTGACACCTGTTCTAATCAAGAATTTTGCTCTCTCTGCCTTAAAAATATCCAATGACTTGAACTCATTGCCACAGAGGGCTGTGGAGGTCAACAGATTAACTACCCTCTGACTAAAGAACTTCCTCCTCACTTCCTTTCTAGAAAAGCATCCTTTCATTTTGAGGCTATGACCTCTAAACCTAGACTCTCCCACCAGTGGAAACATCCTTTCCACATCCATTCTACGCTTTTCATTATTCTGTAAGTTTCAATGAGGTCCCCCCTCAATCGTTTAAACTCAATTCTGGGTTGGGACCCTTCTTCAGATCTTTCAGCTAGAGTTGTCAGAGATTTTCTTGTATTCTTGTGCTTCTCCTGAGCATCTCACAGTCCTGTCCTTAGACGTGACGCAAAGACCTTTGTCATGGCATCCTTCCTTGTTCAAGCAGGATCAAGCACTACTACACTGACCTTCATTGTGTCAGTTGTGATAAAGGCAATTAATTTATTTCAAAACATAATATTGTCTGTCCATTCAGGTTTTCTTTTCCTACTTGACTATTCACAGAAGTGGTCTCAAAGTGTCCTTAGTAAAGCTGGACAATGGGCTCTGGCTGCATGAGTCACTGCTGGCCTGGCTACGGAATGTAGTAATTAGCCTGTTGCAGCCTAACTGCCTGAGAGAGGACAGTATGTTCCTCTACCACGAGCTTTGACCATTCTTTTGATCCCAGGCTTATTTCAGGCGATGTGGTCATAGTGTGAAAACAGGGCCTTCAGCCCAACTGACCCATGCTGACCAATATGCCCCATCTAAACTAGTCACACATGCCTGCTTTTGGCCCATATCCCTCTGAACCTACCCACTCCTTATACTTGTCTCATTGTTTCTCAAATATTGTGATTGAACCAGCAATTTGGAGGCATATAATATCACTGAACTCTTTAACACCATTTGTTTAGAACATACAACAGTACAGCACAGGCCCTTCAGCCTACAGCGGCCTTCAGCATATTGTGTTGACACCAAATCAAACTAATAATTTCTGCCTGCATGTGATCTATGTCCCTATATTCCCTACAAATGCCTGCTGAGCTGTTTTCTCTAATGTTGGGCTGCAATCTTTACCAATCACCCAGCTAAATGCAGTGCATTATAATTCTGTAGAGGTTACTGCACAGTCGAGAGTGGAGGGTGGCATTGCTAGTTCTGGTTGAGACAGAGAGCCCCCTTTGTTTCTACGGCATAGTTGTCTGTGTAAGCACAGCACAGATGAAGTATTGTGGAAGAAATAAGGGATGTTAGATAAAATGAAATTTATGATCTGGTGTGACTCGGTGTTAGTTGAAATGGTGTATTTGAGAAAGGAATGATACTGTTGCATGGTGTGAGACTGGTGTGAGGTGCATAGTTGGATCAAGCTTTTGTGGTGTGTTTAATTTGATAGTGAATGAAGTGACTGTGGGAATAACAAGAGTGGTGTGAGTGTGGTATACTGTCATAGTGTTGAGAGGGAGATATAGTCTTACGATCCACATGTGGGAATAACATCATGTTATTGAACTTGAGCATTGCCCTGAGGGTGGCCTTGTGAATGCACCCTTCATTACTGTCCACCAGGGCCGGATTTATATGAAGAGAGACCCTAGGCTATTCCACTTGCGAGGCCCCTCCCAATCCCCTACCCCCACGACGAGAGGAAGATGGAAGAGTCCACCAGATTGACACCGGTGTGCAGCCGAGCATGGCCAATGAGATAAGGCTGCGCTTTTTTATTTATTGCCAGTGCTAGTGTCGAGCTATCGGCTTAAAACACTATTATTCTGAAATGGAAGGCAAGGAAAATTACTGGTGTTGTTTAGAGACTACAGTGCGTTGTGACAGCATATGTAAGAAAGGCCTATGACAGGGTAAAAAATATTATGCATCAGGCCCGTACGAAGCTGTTCAAAAATGGGGTGGCATGGCAGGATTACAAAACATTTATGTGAAATAAGTGCACGCAGCCCATATCACAAGTGCGAAGCTCAAAGACCCTTGCGTTTGGGGTTTTAGTTGCTCTCCGGTGCATTCTGAGCCTTATTTTGGAGCATTTTTGCACCAAATTTATGACCAATATTTCAGAAATAATTTTGGTTGAGTCGAGAGTAATGAGTGGTTGGAATGGGATGATTGTGGTCATTGTTATATACATTTTTTTAAATCAAGAATTGAAGCTGAACTTGTTTTAATAATCAAGTTGTACTGTAAAATGTTATGTAAAATGTTATAAAGGAGCATGCAAACACTGCAAATAAGATTTTGCAGTAAATAAAACTTTTTTTTTAGAAAATGTTTGTGTGTTGATTAGATTGCCTGTTACTGTTCAACTATGTTAGTGTGTGCACATTAAAAATATGATGCAAAATGAAAGTTGCAGACTGTGGAATACATATTTTTCAGTATTATCAAGGAAAATAAAGAAGTTCCAATTGTTTTCATAATATTCATATGGAGGAGAAAATATAATTGCACTAAAACCTACCTTAATTTTGCAGTCTCACAAACGATAATCCCCCTTTCCCTCTCCACCCTCCTCCTTCCCCCTCCCTCTCCCTGCCGAACCTCTCTCTCCCTCCCCTCCCACTCCCTTCTCCTCCCTCTCTCTCCCCCCCCTCTGTCTCAACCCCCCCTTTCCCCCTGTCACATCCCCCCCTCTCTCTCCTTCCATCCCCCTCTCCCTCCACGCAGCAAGGCTCCGACTCCGCGCCGTAGACATTGCAGCCCCCCCCCCCCCCCCCCACCCCGGCCCGGAGAAATGGGCACTTCAGCAACGCAATGTTCCACTACTTACCTGGAGAATACACCTAGGATCTTTGGTAGACACGAGGCATTGAGGTGGTTGTGTGGAGTGCAAATGGAGATCTGAACCTGCCCGGGCCCACTGCGTACACGCGGAGAGACGGTGTCATTTTGCGTCACTACTGCGTCACCGGCTTCCCCCAAC